>JAWPHD010011973.1:0-79382 GCA_037043455.1 Cyrtodaria siliqua
GCCACATAGCTACAAGAAATAAGTAAAGATCGCCAGTCAAGGGTCATCAAACGGTGATCCTCATTCTTTTTAGATCACCAGAGCTGAAGGCTCAAGGTGATCTATTGGAAAGTGATCTATTGAAATCACTCTTCGTGTTGTCAATTGGTCTTGACCAAATTCACATGGATGATCTAGATGGATGCTTTTTAAATACTTTCTAGAACAGGCGACACGTGCACCAAAAGGCACCCATCTAGTCTAAGTAGTTGTCAGATGATCGTGTTTTCATGTGATCAAGACTGTGTAAGCATGACATGAAATTCGATGGGAATTCTTATGAAAAAAAAAAATTTGGAATAAATCTTTTATATGGTAAAACTCTACTTTGGTTTTCATTCCCCCAAATAGTCAAAACTATTTCAGAATTACAGAAAGAAACTGGGAGTATGAAAAGAGGTTCCTGGTAGAGTTATGATGACATGTACATTCAATTGATAAAACTGTTGAAAAAATATATCTATTTTAGAATCAATTTAACTTTTCAATGAGGAGCCCACGCTAACCCTATGTCTCAGTAGAAATGGCTATTCTACCGTCCTGAAAATACACTGATGGTAGTTGTCTCTCTTGTACTTTTTTATACGCGAATGTTATGGGGTAATCCATAAACAATTACTCATTCCAGGCGACAAATTTTGAAACCATAACACCCAAACAGGTACATTGCGCTTGTAGAAAGAAAGACCTCATTGTTTTGGATGGTTGAAGGACAAGGTCACCATGCCCTTTATGGAAATATGATTATGTAGCATGATTTCAAAAGCCACACATCAAGAAACGTCGTGTATTATTTCTCTAGGTGAGAGTAGGAACACTTGATTTGGGGTCTAGGCAGTCAAAGGTCACGTCACCATAACCTTGATGGAAATATGCATTCAAGCTATACGAAACCCACATAACACCCATGAAACTCTTAGGTACATAGTCCTTGGTGAGAAGTGGAACTTATTGTGTTTGGGGTCAGTAGATTAAAGGTGGAGTCGCTATTACCTCATGTGGTTTTATTATTCCACGTGATAACTTCAAAAACACGACACTAATGAAATCCTAAAACTTATAGATACATTGCCTTTGGTAACAGATGGATGATCTCAATGTTGATTTTGAGTTCACTTCGTTAAAGGGATCAAGGCCAATAAAACAATCATAGGGGGATTACAATATTCCAAGTGATAAACCAGAAGTATAAAACCCTCATGTAACTCATGTCATACTTTATAGGGCAATTGGTGGGGCCTCTTCGCGTAAGGGAATGAACTTTTTAGCTTTTAGTTGGGGATTGGAAAGGACAATGTCAAGGTCACCATGACCTTATATGCACATAAGCATTCCACATGGACACTTCAAAAATATACTATCTGGCCTTAGGGTAGTAAAAGTGTGCATTGTCTGTAGTGAGAGGAGGAAGGCCTTTGTTTTGGGGTTTCAGTAGCACAAGCAGTCACTTGGGAACTGACAAATTGCCGAATCCTGAGAAACATTAATCCCAACCTGTAAATTGTAAGTATAAGGCCATCTTGAAACTTACAGAAAAATACCCCGGGTAAAATATTTATTTTTAGGGTCAGTAGGTCAAAAAGATTAAGGTCCACTAACCCAATCAACCCAAAAACGTCTCTTGCGCTGTACATTTATTTTACTATTATACCTTCAATCTTGAAACATACAAATACATGTAGTATCCTTTTTGCGTCAATGGTAGTAGGTCCAATTTCAAGGTCACTCTGACCTGATCATGAAAACATATTTATCGGATGTCATTCTTGGAACTATTTTGCCCTACAATATTAAAACTTTTAGAGTCCCTTTTAAATAATCAAAGGGCAGCTTCAACTGCTTTAAAATAATCTACGACCAGGGGACGACTGCATTTTGTACAGAGAGTTCAACAACTGAGTATACAGTGGAATCCTGACAGTCCTCTTTACCAAAGACTATCGAACAAAGTCCACACATCACCCTACGGCCAGCCATTCCATTCAACAGCTTCCAAATGGTTCATAGTACAACATACTGCTGCCAACCTGGATTGAATATGTGCGCCTTTTTATAATTTATCTAAGGTCTTATCAAACATTGTGACCTCTGTTGCGAGACTAAATGTGGACCCAGGATCACCATTTGAAAGGCTTGGGTTAGAGGACCATACGCTTTTAGTTAATGCAAAGATAATTAAACCTTCTTGCTCTTGTAGTTTCAGAGAAGAAGGATTCCCCCCCCCCCCCCCCCCCCCCCCTATATAAGCTATGTAAAACTGTGAGCCGTGACGCGGGGCTAAACGGACACCATTTGACAAACTTAGTAGAAGATACAAACTGATTGCTACATGTAATGCATGAGAGCTCTGTACCTTGTGGTTTTAGAGAAGAAGGGGTTTTTAATGTTTTTTTCCTGTAAAATCTCAATATACAAATTTTGGACGCCCGGGGCACGATCATGTTTTATCCGAGGGACTTTATTTGAAAAGACCTGATAGGCTAGGCGTTGGCGATCATTTTAAAAGAAAATTGTCGAAATCTGTCCACTGGTCCTTTAGAAGAAGACTGTTTAAGGTTTTGATAATATTTGGTAATGGCGGCCATCTTGGACCTAATGCTAGCAAATCTAAAGAGCAAGTCATTTAATTATTATCCATGTGTTGCTTCGTCAAAATTGGCCAAGCGGTGTCTGAGGAGAAGTCGCCACGGACAAAATTTTACGGGCGGACGGACGGTAATACGGACGGACGGACGGACACCGCACCACGTCATGGTCATGACCTTTGACCAACAGAGCTAAAAAAAATGAACGTTTAAAAATGTATTTTTACATTTGTGTTCTTTTTTTTTTTACATATGTAACTTTTTTTTTTTTTTACATTTGTTAACTTTTTTTTCACTTTTGTCACTTTTATTTTTTTTACACATGTCACCAAACGTGTTACATTTGTCGTATGTTTATACATATGTGACTTTTTTTTTTTACATTTGTAACCGTTTTTACATTTGTGACATTTTTCACGTTTGAGGTTCCTACACACGAACGTTCCGCTGTTGCTGATGTCATAGGAATAGTTAGATACAATTGTATTAACGTTGCTACTGCAGACATGAACTTCTTTGCTCCTGGCTTTCAGGGGAATGTTTGATATTTCGTTTCAATTTCAGTGACAAGCGTTTTGTCGCTATTTCACATTGCCTTTTTCGACACTTTCGGATTAGATCTAACGATGAACCAGAAAAGGGCGATATGGTATCCCAGTAATAATCAAAGGGTGAACACTGTCAAAAAATAGCATGGCAGCATTCGTTTTATTTGAAGAAAATAAGAATTCCATTAACATTTATGGCATGTAAGAGTTTGGCCTAGTTTGGGCTGTTACACATGACTTGTTCTAGATAAGTGCTGTCCAGTCAAAATTACTTAATACAATCAGTTAATTCAATTCAAAAAAATAATAAACGAAAGAAAAGGTAACATAAATTAAATTTAGTTAAACATATCTTGAAATTCACGTTCGACAAAAATGTAATTAGTATAGATTATTTAATTCTAAGTCTATATAAAAACACTTAAAGTTAACACTTACACTGTCGTAGAGGCGAACAGTTTAAAACAATAACCAAATATCAGAACTTTAATGTTCAGATTGTCGATTCGGGCACATTTTGGTGGTTTGCGATCTATTTTCATGAACATATTGAGATGGGAAGTGGGGGAGGTGCAAAGCATACTCTGTCCCCTCCACTCCCCCCCCCCATCCCCACCCCACCCAACTACCTTCTACCTTGAACAATGGGGAGCCGCCTCATTTTTTTTTCATAAATTCTTTATTATTTGCAGTAAAATCCCGGTGGTATTACGACACTCGTATACAATAACAGAGAGAAAAAACAGTCAAGAGAAGAAAACTTACTGAAAAATAGTTCAACTAGTTGTTATTTATGATCATTATACTCTTCACTGTTAATATCACAATATCACTGTTGATTGTTTATTATTATTACACTGTTCACTGTTCATGTCACAATACCATATTTATGCCCCGCCCCTGACTCTCCACCTCCGGGCTCCTACGCCTATGTTTACATAATAACTCAATAATATTCAATTTCAAACATAATCGTGGATTAGCATGTTAATAACTGTTTACATCTCATAACGTATGTACTACGTGTCACGATTAAGTAGTCTACATGCATTATGTATCAACAATACTGGCTGCCGCTTTAAAAGTATCACTGACTCGAGTGTGAAGTCGAGGAGTAGGAGATCTATATAAACAAATCACTTTTGAATAAAATATATATCAGTTTTATTTTTTCCAATTCAGTGAAGTTTTCTTAGGGGCACCTGGGGTCTTCCTCCACCAATGGAAGCTGGAAAGTCGCCATATGACCTTAGCTGATGGTGCGACTATAAAATCCAATTCAAGGGTAGGTAGCTTATATGGAAAGAAAGCTTATGTTTGCATTTGAGGTCACAAGGGTCAAGTTCAAGGTCACTGTTACTAAAATAGGAAAACGGTTTCCTATCTATAACTTTTGTTCGGAAAGAGGTATTGCGATGAAACTTGCAGGGAAGGTAGCTTATATGGAAAGAAAGCCTGAATTTGCACTTGGGGTCACTTGATTCAAGTTCAAGGTCACTGATAATAAAACCAGAAAAACGATTTCCGCTCAATAACTTTTGCTCGGAATGAGGTATTGCGATGAAACTTGCAGGGAGAGTAGCTTTTATGGATAGAAAGCTTCGCTTTGCAGTTGGGATCACTGGGTCAAGATCACTGTTACTAAAATTAAAAAAAAAAATTCTGCTCAATAACTTTTGTTAGGAATGTTAGGAATGATGTATTGCGATGAAACTTGCAAGGTATGTAACTGGTATAGAAATAAGCTTGGGATTGCATTTGAGGTCACTGGGGTCAAGGTCAATGTCATTGTTACTAAAAACAGAAAAATGGTTTCCGCTCAATAACTTTTGTTAGGAATGAGATATTGCAATGAATCTTCCAGGGAAGGTAGCTTCTATGGAAAGGAAGCTTATGACTGCAGCTGTTACTAAAATAAAAAACGGTTTCTGCTCAAACACTTAACAAAAGAATGACCATGAAACTTGCTGTGTAGATTGCCTATGTCAAAAGGAAGTTTGGGTTTGCATTGAGGGTCACTGGCGTCAAGGTCAAGGTCATTGTTACTAAAAATAGAAAAAAACTGTTTCCGCTCAATAACTTTAGTTGTGAATGAGATATTGGAACACATGTTGTTGTCTAGGTACCTTATATGTAAAGGGCGCTTATAATTCAAATTAGGGTGACTGAAGTCAAGGACAAGGTCACTGTTACTAAAAAAATAAGAATGAGGTATTGCAATGAATCTTGCTGGGAATGTAGCTTATATGGAGAGGAAGCTTGGTACTCCAGTTGGTTTCACGGGTTTTAAGGTCACTATTACTGCTACTGAAATAGATAAACGTTTTCCGCCCAATTTTTTTAGTTGAGAATGAGATATTGGAACACAACTTGCTGTGTAGGTACCTTATACCAAATGTCTGCTAAAATTTGAATTTAAACCTTCCGGTAATATTTTATAAAGAAAGTGTTTTGGAAAACGTTCATAAAGAATGGAGAACATTGTAACCCTGATGATCCTGCACATAGTGTACATGTCGATCTGGGCCAACACTGGTAACAAGTCAATGTTTTGACTGTGTCAGCGAAAGGCTTAAATAACTACATGTTTGATCTTCTTTCTCGAACGTTGTTGTTGATGATGATGATGTTGATGTTGGTGTTCTAAGGATTATAGTCCATCCAGCACATTAAACCAAAGGAGACTTCCAAATGATGACCATTATGGTCTGGACTGTTCTAGTTGAGTACGTCGATGTATCCGTGTAGCTGGTGTGCGTCGTTTCTCGCTGATGCCGTAATATGATGCCGTTGGATGTTAGTGTTGTCTGGCAGGTCCTACATCCGCTACTGGTATCAGCCTACATCCTTAAACTGTAATGTACTGTCGCTGAGGCGGTAATATGATGCCGGTGGACGTTGGTGTTTTCTGGCAGGTCCTACATCAGCCTACATCCTTAAACTCTAATGTACTGTCGCTGAGGCGGTAATATGATGCCGTGGGATGTTGGTGTTGTCTGGCAGGTCCTACATCCGCTACTGGTATCAGCCTACATCCTTAAACTCTAATGTACTGTCGCTGAGGCGGTAATATGATGCCGGTGGATGCTGGTATTGTATGACAGGTCCTACATCCGCTACTGGTATCAGCCTACATCCTTAAACTCTAATGTACTGTCGCTGATGCGGGAATATGATGCCGGTGGACGTTGGTGTTGTCTGGCAGGTCCTGCATCCGCCACTGGACTATCAGACTACATTCTTTCCAGGCACGGATCTCTTCACCACGTTGCGTAGCCGTCTGCAGGCCCATCCGCTGCATGTTCTGTGCTGAGTTGGGTAAAATGTTTAGCCTGGTTGCTAATTTACGCTGGTAGCAAGTCTCGTCGATGGCTTGTTCTTCTCGTGTGAACATGTATCTGAAGTTTATGTTGAACCATCACGGATAAACGGGTATGGTGATGTGTGCTGTAATTTAAACGGAGTCGATCGTCGTCCCCTACCATCACCAATTCCCATTAACAGCCACGCGAAGTTAAATTCTGCTTCCTATCTGTCACAGGGCTATAAAAATATGCAGCTATACCGGAACCCGGGTCTCTCGTACTATCGTTCCGATGCTCTACCCACTGAGCTAACCGGCCAGACAATGAAACATCAATCTACCTGCTAGATATCTGTGAACCATGACATATCCACAGCAGATGATGGGCCGACACTGATTTCGGTCACTGCTGCATGCTTTCTCCTCGACTTACACGGGTCGGTGTCCAAAATGAAGTCTTTCTCGAATGCGCGTGCGGGTAATTCTAAGGTTTATAATTGCTCAATCATTTTAACCAAGGGCGAATCCCAAAGGTAAGCCATTAGGTGCGGTCTATTTTGTGGTGCATTGATTGTATGTGAGGACCTTGATTTTAGGTCTCACATGAAGGACTGGAAAGGTGGGAACTCCTTTTTAAATATTTCTTTCTAGAACTTAGCGTTTTGAATTTCCTCTTAACATATCTCGCCAGCAGACGAGATTACCATGGATGGAAACTTAGCACCTCCCATATATAGTCTGGTTCTCTGAGCCAGTATTCTCGCTTTGTCGGGCGCCAGTAGAGATAGGCGGAGCTACTCCATATACGACATAATATATATTTAACCCACTTAAAGTATGAGTAACTCATAGAGCACTGCTTAGCTTATAATCTCTTTTATTGAAAATATACAACAACAAACACAAAAAACAACAAATATGCTGTTTTGTAAATGATAACCTAATATGCACGTGCTATGGTATATAGTGTAATCATCTCGTGCAGTATTTGTGTTTTCAGTTCAAAATGTATTGTGGGCTGGCGTAGACCATTACATGGCATGATGGACTTGGAGCCGGAAGACCCGGATTTAAGCCTCACTCAGTTGCGTCGGTAAGCTCTTCGGCAAAACACTTTTCCTTAGCCTCGTTCGTCGGATGAGGACGCAAAACGGTCTCCTTAAAATATATAATTGCGTTTTTAGCGGAAGACCCAGACGTAGACTATTACCTTTTCATTCCTCTGCGAATATATTAAACAAACAAATAACAGATGATTTTTGAATGATGTGATAACATGGCTTATTTTATTCGGAAATGATGTCTCGTTTGCACTCGCTGGGTAAATGGACCAGTTTATTTCACATAAAAAACAAAACAACTTTGAGTAAAACTGTACCAAACTTTTCGAATATAAAGCGCACAATTTCTGCTTATAAGTATTCTTTCTAATATTATGTTCACATCAATAGTGTTGAATTACTGTCATGTATTATATGGTTGACAATTCTCGTGCCTAAAATGCGTACATTGTTGAAAAAGTCACTTGACCATATCTCATCGATTTTGGATTATTTTGATCAAAGATGGCTGACCGATAGTCCTTAATGGATTTAATAATTGACGTTTGACGTCGTCGACGCATGTTACGCAATGTGTACCAATAACGTGCGTGACGTCTGAGTATTTGTGTTTTTAGTTTAAAATGTGTTGTGGGCTGGCGAGACCATTGGATAGCACGATGGACTTGGCTGACGTAGATCATTGGATAGTACGATGGACTTGGCTGACGTAGACCATTGGATAGCACGATGGATTTGGCTGACGTAGACCATTGGATAGCAAGATGGACTTGGCTGACGTCGACCATTATATAGCACGATGGACTTGGCTGACGTAGACCATTGGATAGCACGATGGACTTGGCTGACGTAGACCTTTGGATAGCACGATGGACTTGACTGACGTAGACCATTGGATAGCACGATGGATTTGGCTGACATAGACCATTGGATAGCACGATGGATTTGGCTGACGTAGACAATTGGATAGCACGATGGACTTGTCTGACGTAGACCATTGGATAGCACGATGGACTTGGCTGACGTAGACCATTGGATAGCACGATGGATTTGGCTGACGTAGACCACATTGAATAGCACGATGGATTTGGCTGACGTAGACCATTGGATAGCACGATGAACTTGGCTGACGTAGACCATTGGATAGCACGATGGACTTGGCTGACGTAGACCATTGGATAGCACGATGGATTTGGCTGACGTAGACCATTGGATAGCATGATGGACTTGGCTGAAGTAGACCATTGGATAGCACGATGAACTTGGCTGACGTAGACCATTGGATAGTACGGTGGACTTGGCTGACGTAGACCACTGGATAGCACGATGGACTTTGGCTGGCGTAGACCATTAAATAGCACGATGGACTTTGGCTGGCGTAGACCATTGGATAGCACGATGGATATGGGCTTGCGCAGATCATTGGATAGCACGATGGACATGGGCTTACGTAGACCATTGGATAGCATGATAGACTTGGAACCGGAGGCCCGGATTTAAGCCTCACCGGCGGCACTCAGTTTCGACGGTGTGCTCTTCTGCAAGACACTTTCCCTTAGCGTCGTCCGTCGGATGGGGACGCAAACCGGTCAGTCCCGTGTATTGGAGCCATCCTCCGAGCACGTTAAAGCAACATAGGAATATATTCGTTAGTAAGAGTAGGGAAAGGTTCCCGGTTTCCTATACATCCTTCCACTGTGTACGGAGCGGCTCTAAATGTGTTGATGATACGTAATATTCGATTGATATGTATTGTCATATTTATTTATATTTAATTGATTTTAAGCTAATTTGACATTATTGGTAATGATATAATATCAGCTGATTGATACTTTTTATTGGTCATTTTCAAAAGTGTTCATTGTTCACTAGTTGTCAAGAACAGACTCGGATCAGGTCGCGTATGATCAGGCTCAGATCAGATCTAGTACGAACAGACTTTATCCGGGGATGAGCGAACAAACTCGATCAGTTCGAGTACGAACAGTCTCGGACCAAGGAATCAGATCAAGTACGAACAGACGAGGTCAGGTCGAGTACGAATATATTTGATCAGGTCGAGTACGAACATATTTGATCAGGTCGAGTACGAACAGCTTTTAACCACATTGGCTTGTCACTGGACTTGTCACCCAGTGCTGTGACCGAGATCGGTGTAGGTCAATATGTCTGTCAATTAGTCACATCGAGAACGTATATAAATATAGGGATCATTATTGTTTGTTTAGTTTCCGTTCGAAAAAGAGTGTGTTTCCCCGGTATACATGTGTTGAGGTCGGGAAGCTACCACAGATAAGCATATGTAATATGTATATAATCATTCTTGCAATTAATATTTATGTATTATTTCATTTAGCTAAAATCCGACTTGATCACAAGCTAGCGTGTGTTTACACCACCTTTTATTTGGAAAGGCTACACAGCTCCTATGCCGATAATCTTATCATTGAATAAATAAATATAATAGCCTATATTGGATCTTATGCCTGTATCTTCCTCTTGGCGAAACGAAATTTCAGAAGAGAAATACATATAAATCGTTAACTGTTGTATTGTTAACGAAACAAGTACCAACAATACATAAGGATAATGAACACTCTTTAGTTAATAAACAATAAAACTTTAAATATTGTATATGAATGTGTTACTTGTACGAATTTTCTATGATTATCATTAAACAATAAGACCAACCGTACTATAGCTTCTTTATATAAACAATTGCTGTTGTATTTTCATGTTTTGTGTTTTGTCATGTATGCTTATATGTAACAATAGAAACCCAATGCTTGGAGATTTACTTATAAAACTTAAATTGCTAAATTTCCACATTGGCCGTCTAGCTTCACAATTTATGGTATTAAGAATATTATATTTGAATGTAGCTTGATAAAATCCAAGAAGTGGAATCCTGCACCAAAATTAACAGAAACCTGATTTCGGTAAAATTCATTTGTTTACCAAGTGGACCAAGACAATCGACGAGCAAATTCAAATTGTACTTTGGTGACTTTGAACTCAGATATCTCTGCGAATTTACAAAGGATCATAGGAAGAAAGGTATTGTTGGGTAGGAAATTCATTTCTGCACACGATAGTATATCGTCTGTTTGATCTCTAAAACAGAACACCAACATTTCGCATTCATCTCCTTGATAATTATAATAACAGAAGGCAAATATTAACAGATACAATTTCCTGTCCAAATAAGTACCTCTTAAGTAGTGGTATGTATCTTGGTTCTAGGTATTTAAAGTAGTAATCCCGCCAACAACCACATTTTACTACTAAGTACACCGTTTCTAAACCTACTGACGACTTTGAGAATCCAAACTCTATCGACACAATATAAAAGGCTTTAAGAAGTCAGACCAAACCCCAAAACCGGATCGCTCAATTGAGACTTACCGACTCGTTATTTATTTTAGCATAATCAGTCGAGGGTATTTTAAGAACCCTTCACAATGTCTATACTTTTAAACGGTAAATATACATTATAATATGACCTGAACACCTGGATAGAGTTTTGATAACGGTTTTGTAGTGTAAATTTGACGTTATTTGGCAGGTTGGTTTCTTTAAGTGTCCGAGACTTCCTGTTCTGTCGTGAACCGATAAACGTTGATTTTGAGCTGCTTTTGTTTATTTTCCCCACCCATCAACCACAGAAGGTGATCTTAAAGGGAAATGATGCAGAACTGAACATGTCCAACACTGATGCAGAATTGAACCATGTCCGACACTGATGCAAAACTGAACGATGCAGAACTGAACCATGTCAAACACTGATGCAGAACTGAACCATGTCCGACACTGATGCAGAAATGAACCATGTCCAACACTGATGCAAAACTGAACCATGTACGACACTGATGCAGAACTGAACCATGTCAAACACTGATGCAGAACTGAACCATATCCGACACTGATGCAGAACTGAACCATGTCCGACACTGATGCAAAACTGAACCATGTCCGACACCAATGTGCGTTTTCGTTATGTTATATAAAAGTCCGGAAGCCGTTATACTCATGTAAACAATGTTTAAACTCATGTTTCAAGGCGGACTGGTTCCCTATAAAACAAGGTACCAGACAAAGCACTATATGGCAGTGAATGTTGGTCTTGTTTTAGTATGAGTGATGTCTTAACATCACTAATTAGAGAGATCACATAGACTATGCGTTAAATATATGCAAGGTTTTCATATTAGAACAAGTTAGTACTGCTGTGGCTTTAAGTTTGCTTAGTTGTTTACCAATTACCAATCTGAGATAGACCGACGTAAACTTAACTTTCTGGTACAACTGTGTAGGTTAAAAAGGGATTGTGCAGTTGAATCAGAATAAGCTTATTTACAATTTAAAACTGCTCGACAGGTTTTATTCCAGACATGTGCATTATCCTTAATAGATATGGCCATACGCGAGTCCTGGACGTTTCGAATGGTCATTTTCCTAGCAAACTGTGCTGGAAAAAGAAAGTAAATCGTAAAATATATGAAGCTATAACCACTGAACTGAACAATTGGCTGGCTGAACCTGAATTTATAAGGTGTTACTCAATGCATAGTAGCTATAGAGAATCCAATGTATGGTACTATGCTAGGAATCACCCAACCTCTCTCAAGTATTGTAAGACTGCGTGTGAGATTATTGCAAATATAATGAGAAAACTGCAAAAGGTTTGATGTAATAACAGACTATATTGTTGACCATGCATATGCGATTGTCCATACGTAGCAAACGTAGCAAATGAAAGAACTAACACGTGGTTAAAAATATAAAACCAATCTGGATTACATTTAACAGAAACCCTTTCGGCGCTTAACAAAAGCGACGTTGTTAATGTGTTCCTTTGTGCCAAAAGTAACATGATTGAAATACAGATGAAATAGACCGGGTTTATGGTAAGATATTTAGATGCATACATTGGGTGTGACTAAAATATGTAGCAGTGTTAACATAACTTAATTATATAATATGAATGCGTCAGCGCCAGTTTCCGGCATAGATTTGATTTTGTTTGATTTTCCATATACTGAGTATAACTCTGCCAACATGTATATACGTTCTGTTTGTGTACTTATTTTGTTATAGGTTATCTGTCATTGTTGTGTGTATACTATGTGAATCTCCTAAATGGAGGAAATAAAGAATATTATTATTATTATCATTATTATTATTATTTTATGATTATTATTATTCATGGGATTATTATTATTATAAATATCATTATTGTTATTATTATATTATTATTATTATTATTGTTATTATTATTATTATTATTATTATAATACGCGCAGCTTCATATTGTATTTTTCAAGTTTATTTTTTTCATATTTGCTGCAGCCATCCCAAACAATAGCAGCTTATTTTAAGATTGTGCGGACATACGATAAATAAATGATGTAATGCCTTACGACTTAATGTAAATTATAAAAGCCCCATAGTTCCAATGATTTTGGAAGCAGAAAGAGAGCTATTTTCGATATCGTATTCCATTTGCTATCATGGCTCAAAGTAAGACCTAAATGTGTATGGTGTTCAACAAACGACAACTGGTGTTATCTAAAATAAGTTTAGGCCGACGCTGTTTATTGAGTTTGAAGAAAAAAAATGCTTCAGTTTTACAGGCGTTTAACTTAACTAACCATGTTTTTGACCAATTTGAAACAATGTTCAAATCATGGTTTAGATACCCTCCATATCATCAATTCTTGAAGTGGTTACAGACAAAGAACAATCATCGGTAAACAAACGAGCTATGCTTAACATATGTTTGGATATATCATTAACATATATTGAAAACAAAAAGGGTCCTAATACGTAGCCTTGAGGAACGCCCGCGGTTATTTTTTTTGATTTGAGAATATGCTTTTCCGACAAATACTTGTTGCCTTCTATTATAAAGATAACTTTCAATCCAAGAAAGTAATTTAGCATGCTTACGTTTAAATAAAAGAGCTTTATGCCATACCCTATCGAATGATCTATAGATATCTGCGAATACAATACACGTATATTGTCTGGCGTCAAAAGCTTGACGAATATTGTACTATATATCGATAAGTTGATGAACTGTCGAATGGCCTGTGAGAAAACCAGATTGATTTTGAATAAATAAGTTATTAATATGTAAATGGTTATAAATAAACTGAAAAACGACCCGTTCAAAAGCTTTCCTTACACAACTTAGCAGAGACATCGGTCTATAATTGGTGAAAATATAGGTAAGACCTCTTCTGAAAAGTGGCATAACGTTTGCAAATTTCCAGATGTCCGGAAAATAAGATTCGTTCAACGATCTATTATATAAAATACAAATAGGTCTGCAAATCGTTACAGATGTTTCTGTCAGCACTTTTTTACTTATTCCATCGTTTCCTGTTGCTTTGTTTACGTCTAATATTTTTAAAATATCCATAATTTCTGATTCGGTAACACTTTTCTATAAGTCTGTTTAATTTGATAAAATCACCATTTTTAAAATTCCAAACTTGTGTTGTAAATGATGATGAAATAAATTGATTCAGTATATACCGAAATGGTCAGTAACGTCACGTGAGGTTATAATAATACCGAAGTCATGTGCTTTAACAGAATCTGACATAACTACTGGATCAATTAAAGTTGATGAATTCTCAGTGACTCAGGTTGGTTCCGTAATTACGTTGGTGAGATTATTAATCAACATTATATCTCTCAGTTGGTGATTATTTAAGTTTAACTGGTCCTCATTTACATCGCCAACTATAATTATATTCTATGCTTTTTCTACCGATAGCTCGATACTTAAATTCAATATGTTCCAGAAGTCTACATTACTATTTGGTTTACGATACAAGGTACATATATACGTATGGTTTCATTACGATCTTTAATTTCAATCCATATAGATTCTGGTAAAATATGTTCAAGTTCATGTACTCTGTTGGATATTATATTTGACGAAACATACAATAAAATACCTCCAGAGTAACAAAATGTTCAATAAGTAAGAAATCGTCAGCTATTTCATGTGTAAGATGTGTCTCGGTAAAACATAACATATCAAAATCAGTAAAATTATTCCTAATAAATTCAAGTCTATTTCGAATGCTTCTAATATTAAGATGAAATAAAGTTAAGCTAGTATCAGTTGAAATGACGGACCTGGATTCTACATCTCTAGAAGTAATGATTAATGACGAAGCAACTAGTGCAAATTTTAAATTTAAAATACTTAATTTAAAATACTCCGTGACATTTTTTAACATAATGTGCAAACATTTAGCTAACAATTTTAGTAGGGGAGACCGGGGATAGTTGTTACATTTTCCATAACTTTGGGCATATCTTATTTACTAATTTGACTATGAAAATAATCCAAATATCTGTGTAAAGCTCAATATTTGCTGCTTATCGTATGCATAGGAAGTATAACAACTATCCCCGGTCTGCCCTTTATAAACAAAAAAGTTTTACGGTGTCGTTATAAATTTCATTTTCCTGGAAATGCTGGTCGGGGGTCACTTTCCGTCAATTTTGCAAACATAAACTTATTTGTCAGACAAATCTATGTATCCTGACACTGTTTACTCCAGTTTATATTAGGTTACCTCTTCCTGGAAATTTGACACCAAAGAATTTTGCTTTATATACATTATCGAGATGGCACGTGACCTTTCTACAAATAGCATAGAACTGAGAAATCATTTTGTTTACAAGCCAGTTTCCGTCATGCTTTTTCGAGTGATAGATTC
This sequence comes from Cyrtodaria siliqua, assembly GCA_037043455.1. NCBI lineage: Eukaryota > Metazoa > Mollusca > Bivalvia > Adapedonta > Hiatellidae > Cyrtodaria > Cyrtodaria siliqua. The sequence continues at coordinate 15,280 of JAWPHD010011973.1, forward strand.
AACAATGTCATGATACAGTAAAATGTTATGAACTAAAAACATGTTAGCAAGTCTATTTAACAATTGCATTGTAAAAATTGTATGTTAGCATTATTCCATCAATCACCTCGATCGCAATAACATTGCGCCTGGTAACATTATTGTAATATGATCCATGACGACAAATGGGTAACTTCTGTGTAAATCAAATAGATACAGGTTGTACGAGTTGCTTCCCTTTGGTCAAAATATATTATCAAGGTCTATTTTAACAGCGTCCGCTGAAGCGTAATAAAATATATGACGTCACAATAGTTATATTTTTAAATAATTTATTATGTGGCACTATGCGAGCGCATCCCTACTGCAACATAAGGAAGTAAACACAATTTTCGGAGAAATTCCTTTCGATTTTGTATCGCTTTTTTACATTGTGGTTGTTTCTTCTGTTTCCAATCATCAGCGCTAAATATCTGTCAATAAGTAACATCGTGTAAGTAATTTGCAGTGTAAAAACAGTTTTTATATGAGAATGACGGAAACTTGGCTTAGACGGAAACTGGCCTCTAACCAGTACAGATACAATGAAAAAGGCCAATAGGGCTCCACCGTCCAACACATTGTAATTATCTTTACCCATTGGGCAATAAAGACACTCTCAAAATGTACCACATGTATATGGAGGATGACCAACCTAATACAACCAAGACGCCTGTGTCAACAAACCGAGCCTACAAGGAAAGGGAAAGTCATAGAGTTAGAGAGTATCGTAAAAAACAAAACAAGTAGATCTAATACAAACAAGTTCATACTAGTTATCGAACAGGAAACGAGCGAAGATCATCCAGAAAATCAGATAATAAGTAGGTGCATTCACTAAATACTAAATACTAATATACTTGATGATGTGACATTTAACTAATATAAAGACTGAATTGCCATTATCGTCATAAAAACGTATAAAGATAGTCACCATCCATCATTACAAAAACAAAGTATAATCACTAATATTATCGTCACCTAATTGGTAATATCATTATCATCACATCAATCAAATATAATCATCACATTAACATCATTATCATGTAAATCATCATAACATCAATATAATCATTTTCCCGTTAAAATATTCGTCATTACATAATCGTCATCAGATAAACGTAATTACCATGTCAACATGATTATCATCACAATCAACAACATCATTACGCTCACATCTATCAAATCACATTAATATCACGTGTAACACACCAACTTAACAATATGTACATCCACATAGTCATCATAGACATCCACATCTTCATCATAATCATCCATGCATTTTCGGAATATCCCCGTTAACATCGATCGCATAACAAAAAAAGCATAATCATCACCATTATCACCATTGCACCAACAATATCATATTGATCATTGTTTATTTTAACCATCTTTGCATCAACATAATCCTAATAATCATCATCAACATAATCATCACATTAACATATTCGTAATCATCCGCATCATCATATTCATCAATTCATCATCATCAATATAATAAAAATTATCACCATAATTACCTATTTCGCAAACAAATTTATCATAATCATCATTGCAGTAAGCAAATATCATCATAATCATCGCCATTATCATCCACATAATCACCATTACATCAACATAATCCTCATTACATCAACATAACCACCATTACATCAACATAACCATCATTACATCAACATAATCATCATTACTTCGAGATAACCACCATTACATCAATATAATCATCATTACATCAACATAATAATCATAACATCAACATAACCACCATTACATCAACATAATCATAACTACATCAAAATACTCATCATTACATCAACATAACAATCATTACATCAACATAATCATCATTACATCAACATAATCATCCCTTCATCAACATAATCATAACTACATCAACATAATGATCATTACATCAACATAATCACCATTACCATGATTACATCAACATAACCACCACTACATCAACATAATCATCATTGCATCAACATAATCATAATTACATCACCATAACTACTACGACATCAACGAAACCACCATTATATCAACATAATCATCATTACATCAACATAACCACCATTACATCAACATAATCATCACTACATCAACATAATCATCCCTACATCAATATAATCATTACTACATCAACATAATCATCATTACGTCAACACAATCATCATTACATCAACATAACCACCATTACATCAACATAATCGTTATTACATCAACATAACCACCACTACATCAACATAACCACCCTAACATCAACATAATCATCATTACATTAACATAACTACCACTACATCAATATAACCACCATTACATCAACATAATCATCACTACATCAACATAATCTTCACTACATCAACATAATCAACGTTACATCAACATAACCATCGTTATATCAACATAACCACCACAACATCAATATAATTATCACTACATCAACATAACCACCACTATATCAACAACATCATCATCATTACATCAACATAACCACCATTACATCACCATAACCACCACTACATCAATATAATTATCATTGCATCAACATAACCACCACTACATCAATAATTATCATTGCATCAACACAATCACCACTACATCAGTATAATTATCATTGCATCAACATAACCACCACTACATCAATATAATTATCATTGCATCAACATAACCACCACTACATCAATATAATTATCATTGCATCAACATAATCATAATACATCAATATAATTATCATTGCATCAACATAACCACTACTACATCAATATAATTAACATTGCATCAACATAACCACCACTACATCAATATAATTATCACTACATCAACATAACCACCACTACATCAACATAATTATCATTACAGGAACATGACCACCATTACATCAACATAACCATCATTACATCAACATTATTACCATTACATCAACATGATCATCATTACATCAACACAACCAACACTACATCAACATAATCATTACATCAACATAACCACCATTACATCAACATAATCATCATTGCATCGACATAACCACCACTACATCAACATAATTATCACTACAGGAACATAACCACCATTACATCTACATAACCACCATTACATCAACATAATCACCATTACATCAACATAATCATCATTACATCAACACAACCACCACTACATCAACATAATCATTACATCAACATAACTACCATTACATCCACATAATAATCATTGCATCAACATAACCACCACTACATCAACATAATCATCATTACATCAACATAACCACCATTACATCAACATAACCACCATTACATCAACATACCACTACATCAATATAATCATCATTACATTAACATAATCATCATTACATCAAAATAGCAACCACTACATCAACATAATTATCACTATATCAACATAACCTTTTAGTTTGAGAATAACGATCGTTTGTGAACACATTTCATCGGTTTTTAAACAATGACAGAATGGGCAATTCTTGCCAATGCCAAACATTGAATGTGTTTAAAGCAACGTTTTTAAAGTATAGAGGTAATTCTGATACTTCGCTCAAAAAATAATAAAACAAATGAAATTATTGTCGCTTGAGAGAAGCGAATTAGACGATAATTAATTTCTCTTCGTGTGAGTGATTCTCATAGGGGGCGCACTCTCAGTGGAGTGCACGTGGCAAGTAGAATGCCAGTTTTTGCCATTCAGCGTTGGATGACTGACCAGTTAACACGTAAACATTTGGTCGTATTACGTTACACAGTGAGAGAATTATCAGCGGACACGGTAGTACAAATGGAAAAAGAAAAATATATAGATAAGTATTGTTAATTTACAAACGGTATTTATAGGATCAGTAGTTTAGCTTGCACAGGTGTTAATATTTGATAATTTATTTGTGTTTTCTACACGAATGATCAGTCGTACATGTCTTTTCATTAATTCAGGTTTCAAAAAGCTTTGTACATGATGAATATCCTGAAATGTTTACATTTTCTCAGAAAATGATAACAGCAAAGATGAGATATAGTTCGTGGCTGCTGTGAATTATTGTAAAATGTTTACAACACCATTTTAGCGTTGTATGCTGTCATACGTAAGCTTGCACGTGAACGTCATGCATGGTTGTGTAAACGTGGTACATTGTATATACAGTTATACACGAGAGCTGGTAAATAAAAGGATATCACTGTAGTACAGTGTAACTGGGGTGTGTATCAAGTGAAGTGTGCATTGTAATCAAAATGCTGACGAGTGTACATTTGATTGCTAGATAAACTTGTATCGATAATTTTCAGAAATCCATGATGAGAAGATCGGTGCACAGTATGTGTAATAGTAATGTCCTCAACAGATGATAGGCTAGAATCTGACACGGTCGCGGAGATCCGGGTTCGCGTTCCGATTGAGGAACGATTAAAGACAAAGACGAATTCAAAAGATAAGTAGTTTTTGTATGGTAGTGAAATTCTCCAGTTTGGCAATGAAAGATGAGTGGTGCTCCTCTGTCCCCCTATACATGCAGGTTGAGTGAAGCTAAGATTTGTTTCCACAGTTAAGCGTTATAGTTTTGTTTTCCACTGAAAAGAAAGATAACTCTGTCTTATTATGTTTTAATGAATGAGGGTTGGTCTTCCTCAGTAATTGAGTGGTGGGACGATGGACGTCTTTCGGGTATGGCTGCCTTTAATAATTGCTGCGACATACTGTGTGAACCTCTCAATACGATGTGCGGCATAATAAACATATACTTTGTGCATATACCGTGTGGGTGGTGGGCTGTTTGTCCGAAATCACTGATGGCTTATGCCATGTAGCCTAATACGGTTATATCAGACCGTATGACATTTGGTATTACATGCAGGTATCTGCATACTAGTAAGTGAATATAATACCGTGTTTCGGGTGGTAATAAAGGGCGTATGCCCGTGCAACGAGCTGGTATCGGCTTGTTGGTAACTATGTGCGGGTATCTGCACATAGGGTTAGGTATAACTGCAGGAAGGCTGATGTAAGTGATAATAATACAAATAATAATAATAATAATAACAATATAATAATGCCTTGTGAAACGTGTCGATGATGCATATTGTGTAATGTTGTAGTTGACATGTTCATGTAAGAAGTGTGAAGAAATGTGGGTTAAATATATATGTAAATAAATGTGCTATTAGCTGCCCGTATAGGTGTGATAAATAGCCGTATGCCATGTTGCAGCGAGCCGATATCTGGTTATCGGTTACTATGTGCGCTTATTTGCATAGGGTTAGAAATGGATAGATGTTTTAAAGTAACACATGGTCAAAACTCGGGCGTAGCTGCCTATTAAAACTGCTGCGAAAATAAGACTTCGCGGGCGAATGCCCAGGTACAACGTGTTCGTGACGCATGTTTGTGAAATATAAGATGTATAAAGCAATATTTAATTCTAAAATTGGAGAAGTAATAAGGCATTTGATGTATTCTGGGGGATGTCGTATTTGAAATGCGAGATACTTGTAGAAACAGTTTTAAACGGGGCCATATACAATGAAACCTATATTAAAATGTTTTGAACATACCTGGAATTTATATAGATGACTGTCTAAAATGACTGGTTATATTTTTATATGTATATATTTATGTACATATAGTGCCAATGTGGGTAATGACACTGGTGGTAGAGACATCGTGGGAACTGATGTGGCACAGTGAGAAATAATACTTATAATAGTATTGATATCATTTTAAATATGGTGAATGCATATAATTGCAAGTACTTTGTGTGCATGTAGTTTAATACACAATACATAATTAATACTATTTGTTTCAGATATTTCCTTTCGATATTGCGTTCCAGAACTGGAGTGTTTTGGCAGAGAACCGTGACGCAAATTCAGATTTCATATTAAGATTGAAGTACCAGCCGGTTACAATTATCAATAAAAGTTAAAGTAAGAAAACTTTAAACAAGTTATACGCTTTGAGAGGAGGAACACTTGCTTGTCGTGTCATTCCGCGTCATGTTATTTCTTGTGGACAGGAATTTAGACTGTAAGATTCAACCGTATACCTTGTTGCTACATGAGGATTGCTATATGCGTGGAAAAACTTGGAACAACTGCCTGTCGAATGATTTCATGAGGGCACGCATTTAGACGTTGATTCAACAGTATGTGTAATGCTGATACGAGATCCTCTGTATAGCACAAAAGCAAATATTGTCGAAAGGCATTTGGTTTTGCGTATAAAGTATGTGACTATATATATCCTGTCCTTGGTGGTAAAGGGCGTATGCCAGGTGCAAGGAACCGGGCAGTCAAAGGTACGGTCGACTATAGATGTAAGCATTTATTTTAAGGAAATTATAAGATTTTAAGTGAATTTGTAATAGACACTTTGTTTTGAAGTTTTGCATGTTTGATGTAAGTTTGTTTATAATAACACTGGATTCAAAATTAGAATTGAGAGTCACTGGACTTAGAAATAGAATGCAGAGTCACTGGACTCGGAAATAGAATCGAGAGTCGTAGATGTATATGAGTGAGAGTCGTGTGACTCGGGGTTAAGAAGTTTGTAAATCTAATGGAGAGTCACTTGACTCAGGATTAGATGTGCCTGACTGGGAGTCACGTGTCTCGGGGTCAGAGCATTGGAATGCGGGATGTATTTGATGTTATAATAACAGTTGATATAACTTGGTACGGTTTCAGATAAATGATGTTTTTGAGATGATGATTTGAATTGAGTTTGTCTGTGTTGTAAAAGTATTGTGAATTATATGTAGAATTGAGTCATTGGATTCAGAAGTAGAATTTAGAGTCACTGGACTCAAAAGAGAATTGAGTCACTGGACTCAGAAGTAGATGTATGAGTGCGAGTCGTGTGACTCGGGGTTAAGACGTTTGTACATCTAATGGAGAGTCACTTGACTCGGGTTAAGATGTGTCTGACTGGGAGTCGCGTGACTCGGGGTCGGAGAATTGTAAATTATATCTCGTAAAATTATCATTACGAGTCATTGGACTCGGGGCAAGTTTTATTTTATGTTATAATAGCAGTTGATATAACATGCAGATTAGTAAGGGTTCAGATAAATGATGTTATTGAGATGATGATTTGAATTTAGATTGTATGTGTTGTAAAAGCATTGTGAATTGTATGGTACGTACAGTCGGTCAGTCCTGCGACTTACACCAAAAAATATAAGATTCGGGTGGTACTTGAAATTTAAATAGGTTTACATGAGAGCTAAAGTAAGAAACATAACGTCCGTAAAATTACTTACATGGAGTCAGTGTCGGTTAGACACGGGACGTATTTATGTTTAATTTATATGGACTAGTGTACCAATATTTTGGTTTTAGAGAACTTGTTTTATATCAATTACAGGTAGTACGTGTTGGTACACGGGACGTAAACATGTTTTAAATTATATGGACTTGTGTACCAGTATCTTGGTTTTAAACAGAAATTGTTTTATATCAATTACATGGGCTCAGTGTCGGATAGACACAGGACGTAGTTAGGTTTAAATTCTAAGGTCTGTTGTACCAATATCTTGGTTTTAAACACAAATTGTTTTATATCAATTACACGGAGTCAGTGTCGGGTAGACACATGACGTATTTATGTTTAAATTCTATGGAATAGTGTACCAATATCTTGGTTTAAAAATGTATCATATGTTATATGTTTAATAGTGGTTAAATTCATATATGTAATATTTTGGTTGAAACAGAACTTGTTTTATATCAATTACATGGGCTCACTGTCGGATAAACACATGACGTATTGAGGTTTTAAATTGTAAGGTCTAGTGTACCAATACCTTGGTTTTAAACAGATATTGTTTTATTATATATATTACATGGAGTCGGTGTCGGGTAGACACAGGATATATTTATGTTTAAATTTTATGGAATAGTGTACCAATATGTTAGTTTAGAAATGTCTCATATGTTATATGTTTTATAATGGAGATTTGAATTCATATATGTAAGTTACTTAGATACTGGTATTTGGTTGTTACAATTTTGAGCCCGTTCTTTTAGTTCAGTCGGTCGTCCAATGGCTTATACCAATAAATAATAAATATATATTTATAACGTATGTGTTGTTGTCGTGTTACTCCTATGAGAAGGGTGAGTGTACGAAGAGAAATGAAATTATTGTCGCTTGAGAGAAGCGAATTAGACGATAATTAATTTCTCTTCGTGTGAGTGATTCTCATAGGGGGCGCACTCTCAGTGGAGTGCACGTGGCAAGTACAATGCCAGTTTTTGCCATTCAGCGTTGGATGACTGACCAGTTAACACGTCAAAATTTTAGATTCTTAGTAAATCTTGTTGCAGTAACTTACATATTATGAATTTTGAAGACATTTCAGGATATTGGTGTTATCCGGGTTGTATTGGTTCCATTGATTATTGAAACGTTTGTACTTTTGATAGTTAAAGATCAAGTCCGAGATCGTATCCTGAGTGATACCTTGAATAAAAATGTTATCGGATACATGTTTCCCATACGTGGGTTTTTCGCGGACGGCTCGGTATCACATTGATGGTGCTCTGTTTAAATAACGACGTAGTTGGTGGAACTGGTGCAGTAAGGATGACATTGTATATCTTAGAAATGATAACATTTGTTAAGTACAGTTTATGCTTAATTTATCACCATTGAAAGTTGCTTGTAATTCAGTCGAAGGAAAGTGTATTATATAAGGGGGAATGCTTGGTTGGTTGTATGCTAAAATAGTAGATATAAAATCTTATCTCCTTAGTTTATTCAGTAATCGGGAAGTATTGCGTTTGCTCCATATGTACTGTATAGTTCGCGTAAGCGATCTGAATTCAGTTTGACATATGTCATATGACAATAATAGATTGGCGCAAGTCTGTGATGAGAGATTGCTATATTTTATAGGTGTAGTTTCTTGTGTATCGTATTATAAGTTGAAGTTGAAGTGTGTTATTATTAATTAATGTTAATGAGGTCAGTCAGTCGGTCGTCCAATGGCTTATACCAATAAATAATAAATATATATGTATAACGTATGTGTTGTTGTCGTGTTACTCCTATGAGAAGGGTGAGTGTACGAAGAGAACACACTTTTTTGAAAATCACTAGCATTTCTAATAGCTTCAATCAATTATATCAATGTTGATACTTATGTAAAATATATGTCCCTAAAAAGTCGTTATAAACTTATTCAGTATATTATCATCAAGATAAGTGTCTTGTTATTATTATGTTTTGAACGCGATTATGGTGTACATCCAAGTATAACGACGGTTTCCAAAGAAGTGGATGAATATACAACAAGGACAAGAAAACCACGTGACTGTTGGTAATCACATACTATTCATTGACAATGACTGTTATCTTACCCATCTTTCAAGCCATTTAGCTAGTAGGATCGTCGCTCTATAGAACCACACGAGCGAAAATATAAACATGATTATACGCGTCCGGTCCCAAATAAATAAACTATAGTGTCTCATTTAAATAATGAGTGTAATGCAATACGTACTATATACTTCTTGTTATTCTAAATTCAGATTATTATAAGTCCATTGCGATGAAGTTAAGTCTTTTCTCTACCCTGCTTGGGCACGAACTCCTTATTCCAAACATGAGACCAGCTGTTAAAATCCTTCACTGGTTCTTATTTAGGAGTGCCCTTTACTCGAGGGGACAGTGAATGAACCCCGACGTTTTCCCTTAAATTATCCAAAATGTCCATAGCACTTTGGTATCGGTACGTCATCACAAGTTGTTTGTCTCTTGGTACCTTACGTGGCAGAGCAACGCTTCGCGTTTTACCGAAAGCATTTGCTTTAGACATATGTGACACATTTGGTTTTTGAGTTGCTGCTTCAGCTTTTAGAGACACGTTAACTCTCTCTTCAGGTGAGCTAGGCCGAACATGCCCTTGCTCTCCCGGCACTGGCGTGGAAGACATAGGCGGCTGCGTAGGTTCTGGAGACCGTGACGCCCCGTCAGTCACATCGATGGCTTCTTCGTGTTTTGTTTCTTTTGCAATCCTTATATACTTGTCGGCACGGCCAGCTTTGTCATGATTTCCTGACGATACGCGTACATCGACGCCAGTAAGCGGTGTACGGTTTCGGCGTAACATAGGTCGATATTCGGGGTAAGAATTGCACAGGCAGCTATAGACAACGTCTTCGTAGCCTTTCATCATCGCGTATTGAGCTTCAGCAGAAAGTGTAGAAGCGAAGCGAGGCTGTTTTGGCATTTCCTTTATTTCATATACCTTTTCGTCGTCAATATCTTCTTCCAATTCGACTTTGGGTTTGTTTTTCAATAGACTGAATGCATTTTTAGCTCTCAAGAGCGTAGTTACCTTACTTCCAATTGTTCTAAACGACGTTCTCCTACCAGTTGGCATACTGTTCAAGATAGATCCCCGTCGCTGTATGGAGCTGCCACTTTGAAATGCATTCTGCTTTGCTGGTGAATTTATTTTATCAAGACTTGTGTTCGTCGAAGAGCTTAAAGTGATAGAAGATATTGCCGCTATCGATGCACGTCTTGATAAACGTCCGAACATGTGTTCGTGTCCCCTTGAGTCGGTTTCGCTGCTGGGAGATTTAGATGAGTTCGAGGCCACTACCGGACTTTTAGAACTCTCAATGATAGGCGGCAGGGACATGCCAAGAGATATTGACTTCCGGCGCTGTTTTAATCCTAACTTTGACGCAGCACTGTTTCTATCGTCCATCGACATCAACTTGTCATCCCAAGATGTGGTACGTTTCAAACTGGCTGCCATGTTTTATAAGTCAAGTTTTCAACAACGATGAATGAATGCTGACTGGTATGTGTTGTCTGTTGATTTTTAACAATTTAATTATTTATAATTGTGTTTGTGTTGATATTACTCAATTGCGCAATTGATGTTAACACAAAAACACTATTAAATATGACAGATATTCCATAAAACCGCCTAATTAAATTCCCTAAACAGGTTGTCCGAGCAATGCAAAGTTGTGGCCAACCAAAACAAATCGCTAGAAATCCGAAACAGACAAATGTCATGTCAGAGCATTGTATTACACTATGATTTTGACACTCCTATAGATATTGAACAAATCAGCGTCACGATGCTTATATTGAACAAACAACTGTCCATATCTTAAAATAAATTGAGTTTGTCTTCTTTCGTAAGTTAATTTGTTCTCCATCCAAAGTGGAATTGGTATTATGAAGTCATTATCTATCACTATGGTTACCTTTAAGGTACGTTGTTGGTCCGATTTCTTGACGTTAGCTGTCCATCTACTGAGCCGAGAATTAATTTGAGCTGACTGTTTTAATCTACAAACAAAATGGATATATCAGTGGCAAGTTATTTATCCACAGTTTCGGCAGCCAATGCGATTAGTTTAATTGATTCCTTATTATAAAGTCATCATCCGTCGTAAGTAGTTTTTCCGACTCGTTAATTATATTTCTTATATATCTCGATGTTCACTCAGTGGCGCAGCTAATGAACTAAGTCTGAATAAGTGGGTGTCAATGTGTCATATCGATCTTGCCAATTTACTCGGATAAATAACCTCTCATTCTAGTACTGTATATTCCACTTGCATATATTAAATGCCGGTTCAAAAATCAAACTAAGCGCGGTGAGAGATACTATGATTTATGAAAAAAATAAAATAAAAATGAAAGTGTTATATCAGTGACTTTTACGCCGAAAGGCTTTAATCCGTGACTCCGATATAATCACGTAATCCCGTTTGGTAAATCTAGTAGTGTTGAAGTAGTTGGTAATTTGTGTCCTACCTCAGGTTTAAAGCTCCTCCGAGAGTTAAGGGCACAGTATAATACTATCCAAATCCTAATATATGGTTATATACAGCTCTTATGGGTCTGTCTTGTGTATAACGGGTCAATGACCTGTTACGACGTCCTGCAAACAACTATAGCGCTTTGACATCGCGTTAGTTTTATGTAGGAATCCCTGCACAACAGCAATTATCTCATGCCGTCAAATAGTTAATACCCATGCTATGAATTTAATATCACCCACTCTTATCGATAATTGCAGTCTTCAAAAGCACTTAAATTATATAAATTCGCAAGTTTAAAACTTGATGAAAGTTTTAATGCAACCAATTTCCATTTATTATCCAATTTCGGATCGATGATTTCGGATCGGTGAATTTAATTATGAAAATGGACACGAAATGGGACCAATACGCACGTCAACTAGCCCGCCATTCAGTTACAGATTTATCGTAAATTTCGTTTAAGTGACTGGGTATGTGTTACTTTTATTTAAAGGGGCTGACGACAATCTTGAGGTCTGTTTTACGCATGTTCACACATAAAAATACTAAACGTCTTCGAAACTCTTCTTTGTTCTTCTTAGATCGCCTTATACTGGGCCCTTAACTCTCGGAGGAGCTATAAACCTGAGGCAGGACACAAACAACCAATTCCTTCAACACTACTAGATTTACTGAACTGGATTACGTAGAGGTATCTGAGTCACGGATTAAAGCCAATCGGCGTTAACGTCACTGATATAGTGTATTTATGTTTTTATTTGAGGAAATAATTAACGAGCCGGAAAAAAACACCTACTTAGGCTTCCCTATTCAATAGCTGAAATATCTATTGTTATTTTTTTTTATTTTATTTTTGGAAATAGTTCGTATTTTTTTCTTTAAATAGCGGCATCACGATATTTTTTGAGAAATTATGAAAATAATCAACTTAAATTACAAATGTTTCTCATAAATTATAACCATAGTCATAAGTAGTGTTAAGTGGCTATAATATGTCATACAGTGTGTTAAAATAAATATAAACCGGGTATACTTGAATAATTTAGATTTGGCCTGGAATATCCCTTTACGGAAATCCGTTCGTTTAAAATAACTAACCCGCCAAATAACGGCAAAATTACACTACAAAACCGTTTTTTAAACCTCTGACCAGGAGTTCAGGTCATATACTAATGTGTATGAGTACAGGAGTTCAGGTCATATACTAATGTATATCTATCCAGGATTTCAGGTCATATACTAATGTACATGTGCCACTGAGTTCAGGTCATATACTAATGTATATGTGCCACTGACCAGGAGTTCAGGTCATATACTAATGTATATGTGTCCAGGAGTTCAGGCCATATACTAATGTATATGTGTCCAGGAGTTCAGGTCATACAATAATGTATATGTGTCCAAGAGTTCAGGTCAAATACTAATGTATATGTGCCAGGAGTTCAGGTCAAATACTAACGTATATGTGCCACTGTCCAGGAGTTCAGGTCGTATACTAATGTATATGTGCCACTGTTCAGGAGTTCAGGTCGTAAACTAATGTATATGTGCCACTGTCAAGGAGTTCAGGTCATATACTAATGTATATGTGTCCAGGAGTTCAGGTCATATACTAATGTATATGTGCCACTGTCCAGGAGTTCGGGTCATATACTAATGTATATGTTTCCAGGAGTTCAGGGCATATACTAATGTATATGTATCCAGGAGTTCAGGTCATATACTAATGTATATGTGTCCAGGAGTTCAGGACATATACTAATGTAAATGTGCCAAATAAATGTATAGGATTTAAAATACACGTGATTGAATGCGTTAAATTAATTATGAGTTGACTAATGTTGGGATTTGGCCTGGCTGGTTAAAGCCGTTTATATTGTGTCTAAAGAGTTTGGATTCTCAAATTATGGTAATAGTTTATTAGTTTATTCAACAAATACAGTAGACCATTTGGTCCATGAGTATACAGATACAAATACAATTTTCAATTGCAGAGGTCGATGGCAGTAACAAACATTACATAGTATCAAATTTTGTACAATATACTAACATTCTAAATCAGTTTTAATTATGCTATTTCTAACAGTATAAGTTTTACTATAAACAATTGTTTAAAAGAGAAACATACTTCAAATCCTCGTGTCACATACAGTAATCGTGTTGTTAGAGTACCTTTTGGGAGATTACTAGTATTTATTGATTGTAATATATGTCATGTCGAATTTTAAAACCACCAAATACATAAGTAGCCAAATTATTTACAGTAGTAAGCTTTTCTGATGTCAACAGTTCTATAAATATGGGAATATTTGGTCTTTGCCAATAGTATCGATTGATAGTTCTTTATATAAAGTACATTCCAATATAAAATGGTATTCGTCTTCTAGAACGTCACATATACAACATTTGCGCTCATTAATAGGAATACGGTGAGGCTTATGCCAACGACCCGCTTCTATGTGTAACCTATGGGAGGACATTCTTAATCTAGACAGTGCTACTCTAAATTTTCTTATTTGAAAATTTTCTAGATATGATTTATACGAGAATACACAAAACAGTGAATACGTTTTAGCTCTCGAAGAATCCTGTATACGATAATTTCAGTTTTGGATAAAAGTGTCTGATAATCTTTGTTTAAAATTTGATATGAACATACTCATATTTCCAACACCCTGAAATAACCACACATAATTAAAACCCATGCTCTCTAACAAGTATTTTACTACTGCCCAGTTTTTCTTATTAGGCCTCATCTCAATGTCACAAAGCATCATATTATAAACAGCTTTTATATATTTATTGCTTTCACAATTTAAAACTTTTAACCAGTACTTAATTACAGCTATAATTCTATGCTGTTTTAAAGGTGTCCTGCCTAGTTCACCATACACAAAATCATTTTGAGTGGATTGCTTAACCCCAAGTGTACTTTTACAATAACTAAGATGTACACGTTCTATTACGTTTGCATTTAAGAACCCCCAAATTTCGCATCCGTAATGTAATATTGGTTTTATTAGTGTATCAAATAGGTCAAACACATGCTTAACAGATAATTTCGTAATTGTTTGTAATTTTATGTACGTTATACGATATATACCTCGTGGTCAGTAGGTTAAGAAACGTGCAAGCGTCCCCGTGGCCGAATGGTCAATAGGGTTGCGTTTTAAACCTTCACCTCTCACCGCTGCGGGTTCGAAACCCACTGGGAGCTAGACTTGTATGTTAGGAAATGTCTATTCTTACGGATGGCGGGAAGTGTACAGTATTGGTTCTACCCAGGAATTGTGGGTGGTCTGCCTCCACCACAAACAATCGACCGTCATATGTGGCTTTTGTTGGTATGATAGGTACTTTGAATTACATAGAGTGCTCATAGAACCTATATCGGAGTAAACGTTCACTGTAACAACCACAACGTGTCTTGCTTTTGACATAAATAAGATTACTTTCGTGTGTCCCTTTAAAGTCGAATTATGGAAATAAAACGACACACACATCATGAATAATTACATGTGGTATTTGAAATGTTATTGACGCATTAAAGTATGCTCATCGCGTTTTGCTTCTTATTACCAATAGAAAAGCCGTTGACGAAATATATACAACAGAAAGCATGCTGAGTTAAGGATTAGCTAAATCCGTAAAGCATATAACTCTTAAGTTTCTGAAATTACATTGAAGGATAAATATATTAAAGTCGATGGTGACTAGCATTAGCAATAATATATACGCAAATTAATCGAAATCGGGGTGATATTCAATGCTTCTTTGGAAGAAAAAATCTTCTTCTCGCGCAAAGTAGACATTATTTTGATCATATAACTTGCGGTGCAGGAGTGTAATAAAGCCATGACATAATATCGTACTAAACTAGTGTAATAAAGCCCATTCGTCGCTTGGACCCTTCCGCTCAGCTCGGTGAGCAATCGGTATTACCATTTAGACAATCGGAACTCTTCGCCAATTCTCGAATGACGGAAATCGACGAGGCAGTTCCGATGTTTATGTTGTACGGAGTAGACCGAAGCAACATTCGACGAAATCATACGACATCGATATAGCGTTTAATGAATACGAAATGAACAATGGATCGCTTATCAGTTTTTTTATAAAATAGTAGTAAGGAATGTTCTCCATCATCAAGTGTGTCACAGAAATTATATAATTTGGAGTTTCTATCTCGCTATTAGCCGGATTGAGTAGGAAATCCAGGCTTATAGTTTGGCGATTTCCATGTCTGTCTGTCTGTCTGTCCGTCCGTCCGTCCGTCTGTCTACACCTTTTGACGTTTTGTTAAAGTTTCTGTTGTTCCTCATTTATCAAAAAACGTATTGTCGGAAAGCTATGAAACTTGGCACACATGTTCATTAGCATTACCTAATGTTATTTGTCAAGAACCATAACTCTGGCATGTATATTACCTGAATTATCACCCCTTTGTATTACTTAGATTGTTCAGTTAAAATGTTGAATGCGCAATCACTGTTGATGCTTCACTTGTTTTTATATCTACCTGTTTCACTGTCTTAGGGAAATCGCCTCCGTAGCCAGGTAGGTAAAGACGATGCGTTTAAAACCTTCTCGCCTCTCATTACTGTGAGTTCGCATCCCACTAGGAGCTCGACATGTAAGTGAGAACGTGTAGATTCTTACGGAACCGGGAGGTATGCAGTATTGGTTCAACCCAGGACAATGTGGGTGGTCTGCCACCACCACTAAAAATCGACCGTCATATATAGCCTAAATGTGCTGAACATTCTTCATGTTTGCGTCATGGTCTTACCTTAGGGTGTGTCGTCTGACTAAGCCGGGTATTTTTTTATTTAATTTCAAGAAAGTAGGTCCATTTTTTAATGAGTTATCTTGTGGAAAGTGTGTTTTTCATGGTCATTTTACAGTGACCATGACCTTCGACCTACTGATGTGTTGTTGAATTACCAAAGGAAGTATATAGTTAACTTTTCAAGAGTGTTCATTTTATAAGAAAAACATTTTTTTTTATTATAATCAAATAAAGGTTTAATTGTCAATGTTGACATTAGAGACACCCATCTCCAACAGAAAATCAGCCATATTAGGCCACACTTAAACATATCTTTGCCCAAACCTGACCTTAGATTTTTCAGACGGGTAGGTAGGTAGTTAGGTAGGTAGGACATTATCATGTATGTCAGATTATTTTGTGAATGCAGTTTAAAATGTAACTGTTTGTTTGGACACTACTTTTGTAGTCATTAAATACGATTTTAGTATACTGGTGTGTATTGCAATGTTCAACATCTTAACTTTGTACATAAATTCCTATCTAAAACAATTGGTATACCAGATTAATAAAGATGAAGAGGAAGCACTGTCTATATTTAAAAAAAAAAGAGTAATAATTAAATACTTCTACTACTGCTACTAATAATAATAATAATAATGATAATAATAATAATAATAATAATAATAATAATAATAATAATAGTAACAATAATAATAATATTAAAGATAATAATAATTAAATATTTAAATAATATTTTTTATTGTAATAGGTAGTCGGGCTGATATTTTTGGAACGGTCGAGCAAACAAACATAATGTTTATTATGGCCTAAGTACATGAATCAGAAGTTGTATGTATATCGATTAATAACTATCATATCCCATAGTGACAATACAGACCAAACGAAACGAGTCGAGGAGATAAAGTCCCAGATGAATACCTGAGCTTACATTTGTTCTACACGGGACAACGGAAACCTGATCAAAGCTTCTGCAACTTTCTTGATGTCTGCAGATGGCATTTCATTGTTTAAGTACATGTACAACAGGTCAATGAATTGAATACTCATTAAGTTCCAGCATTCGCAACATCTCGTATAAGTCTTCGACGAATTTCTCGAATGGAACTCGAAGGTCACCATATTGGTTAGGCCATACGCGCGTCAGATTCCCGCCAAAACGAATTTCATTTGATTGCTCCATCTATAATTTATTGACATAAAACCTCCACCTGTATTGTAAATAACAAATATGCATCGAAATCATACATTAACATGTGTGGGAAGGGCTATATTGACTAACATAGCAACAGCTAAGCAACAGTGCATTGTTTGGTGTGCCGTTGCCTTCCGGCTAACACTATGTCAAGATTTTGAACATACCGAAGCGTCGATATACACACGAAGAATGACGGAATTGACCGAGTTTTCACGATTAGTTCCAGCATACCAGCACTAAATAAAGTTGTCTAATTGTCTTAACTGCAGAAGCACTGCCATAGTGATAGAGTGGCAATTAAAAAGTGGATAAACGTTCACGACCATATCAAGATGAAGGGCGTGACGGCGAGTTTTGTCCGCACGGCGATTTTTGTCGACGTCGCTTTTTGTCCGCATATTTTTTATTGGTATTTTTTGTGCGCGCGGCGTTATATATATTGTCTGCAAAATTTGACGCCTTTTTGTCCGCACATAGGACCAAAAAGGCGTGAAGTTTTTGCATACAAAGCACGGACAAAAGGCGTCAATTTTTGCGGACAAAATGCGCCTTTTGGACAAAGAGCACCAATTTCAGGGGTGGGGGTGGGGGGGTAGGGGGTGGGGGTTGGGGGGTAGGGGGGACAAAAGGCGTCAATTTTTGCGGACAAAAAGCGCCTTTTGGACAAAGAGCACCAATTTCATGGGGTTGGGGGCGTTTGGGGGGATGGGGCGGGGGGTGGGGTGGGGTTGGGGGTGGGGGGGACGAACATGAAACGCCATGCGGACAATACCGCCGCCACAAAGGGCACTGAAACATCAAAATGGGTAAAGAGTATATATATCAATAGAAGATGGTCATACTTAATTAGCAGTTCACATGTAAAAGGAGTCAGCTAACATTTAAAAGGGGTACACAAGACTTTCTCTGGGGGTTTAAGGGTTAGACTTGAAATTGACAAATAATGATATTTTATTTCTTAAGGGAAGAAACACATCCAAAGAGCCTAAAAAGAACAGATTACAGAAGAGAAAACTCGTTCTGCGCAGTAATATGTACTATCATAGGTTCAATCTCTACCCAGAGTTGTCGTTCCTTTCATACACATAACATCTTTGTGTAGAGAATGTGTACCTTTGGGCAGAGAATGATCATAGGTTACACACTTGGTTTAGTTAAAAAAATTTACGCCAGATTTCATTCAGTTTACATGTATGTGGTGAATGGTGAATTACATGTATGTGGTGAATTACATGGATGTGGTGAATTACATGTTTGTGGTGAATTACATGGATGTGGTGAATTACATGTATGTGGTGAATTACATGTATATGGTGAATTACATGGATGTGGTGAATTACATGTATGTGGTGAATTACAGGATGTGGTGAATTACATGTATGTGGTGAATTACATGTATGTGGTGAATTACATGGATGTGGTGAATTACATGTATGTGGTGAATTACATACGTATGTGGACTGTGGTGAATTCAAATGTCAAACCTGAACAACACGGCAAAAATGCTATATTTAAATGATGTCATAACAATTGTATCACGAAATGGACTGTTTAGAAAAAATCTGACGAACACCCTTTAATGGATGTTTATACCTGATGTAGTAAAAGATGACGATTTAACTGCAAAGACAGAAAACGATAACCACTCAATATACATCAAAGGCAACGATATGCATCGGTGGAATAATCCACAAAATCATCCACATCTCAACAACCAAGACAGTTAAAGGGACTGAAGGCAATCTGGTGTTTTTGTTTTATTGTCAATCCAAATAAAAACGAAAACACTCATACTGTGTTTCAGTTTTATATGAAAAGTGCATATACAGTTTTAACTTAAGCCGCATGTTACCTTCGGTTTAATTATTGCTTCTTTTTTTTTTTTTTGCTAAACCATAAAATAATAAATGTTAATTTAGTTTACACGCTGACATTAAGTGAGCAAACGGTAGCCTGCGTTCCAGTTTAAGGTTTACTAAAAAACTACCAATGTGAGAAGAAATCAAAACACATACCGTAAATAGTAAATTAACAGGAACAAATGTAATAGTAGGACATTCAATACATATTAATGACTGAATCCAGGCTAAGGGCAATGAATAAACACTTCTCATGAGTCTATCAACGCCTACTGACTAACGCATACAATTGTGGTGCGTTCATTAAGTAAAGGTCGATATATATATGCAGAAGTAAAAAAACATACCGTAAATAGTAAATTAACAGGGACAAATGTAATAGTAGGACATGCAATAAGTATTAATGACTGAACCGATGCAAAGGGCAATGAATGTACCCGTTTCGGGAGTCTATTCACGCCTACTGGATTACGCATACAGTTGAGGTAAGTTCATCAAAGGAAAGGTCGATATATACTTCATATTAAAATACCATTAACGTATACACTTGTAACAAAGTAAAGGTTATTAACAAATGTCTCACGTTCGTATTTAATTGAATACATTTCTATACCACGTTAATGTGCGTTCAGAAACTACTATTTAATCCACACGCATGTATCATTAGGCCTTGGTTTTTCAAGCTATCTTCTTTATGCATATATTTGTTGAATTATTACTTATTATCCTTGCCAAGTTTCGTTGAAATCCGGCCATGGGTTCAGGAGAACTAGTAAGGACAATGATTGTGTATGGGCCATAACTCCGCCAATAATTATTCAACCGGAACACGCCGACGATATGCACAACGATCATCTCTGTAAAGTTTCATTGAAATCCGGCTGGTGGTTCAGGAGAACTAATCCGGACAAAATGTGTGACATACAGACGACAGCCAGACAGACAGACAGAGAACAGACAAACATCACAAAAACATTGTCTCACATCCACCAAGAGGGGCAGCAGACTCCTTTTTATTGAATCCGTTCATGAGAGGCTGAGATGTCCTGCTGATGCCATTTTTTACGGAATGCTTTTAATATCCAAAATGTATTTAAAAAGTCTGTATAAGTTTATGATTTAACCGCGAATTGTATTATATCAGGGCATATTTTCCATGAGGCTTTAGTGTTCTATATACTTTTTATATTTTGTAACCACTATAGTAGATTATCCTTTTTACTACATATATTTCAAAACACATAATAAAAAGAGTAATGATTAATTAACGTGATTATACCTTTTATATTAAAATCTGAAGTAGGATTATTAAATAATCATAGATCGAATCTGAACTTTTAGATTTGCTGAGAGCTAACACAGCAGGATCCCTGTGACCTCAAATTACCTTCCCGCAATGCAATGCGATGTGTACGTTTTGAAATGGCTGCATATATAAACAAGCACGTTGATAAATACTTCAATTTGGAAATACTGAATGGATAATATATGACATAAAAATATAATAATTATACGTTTAAATGACTATATTATAGCCGTCGTAGGTTGATTTCAGTGATGTCCTCTACATTATTCTCATATATATGGATCTCAACAATAGACTGACAAATGTACAAATGAACATCGTACATATATATACATACAGTATAAATACAACCGGATCTTATTTACATGTTATTGTAAAATGGTACTGTAACCCTAGATTACAAGAGGTGTTCAACTTATAACGTAACACTTTTGTTTAAGATATTACTCTAAAGTGATTATCATAATTAGAAATGTGTAATTTAAGTATGTGAAACTGTCATTTAGAACGTATTCATTTAAAAATAATCTCCAATTTCACGCGGTTCGCATTAACTTTTTGAATTAGGTGCATACTATTTTTTTTCAATTTTAAACCTATATGTTTCTATTGCCGCAGAGTTTTACCTTAAATCAAATAATTCCACTAAATGCATATCGTAATCATGATAATTGTTTAAAACTGTGTTTGCAATTTAAATATGAGAGTATTTGTTTTAGTCAAAATATAAACGTTGAGTTAAACGTTCGAATTCTATCGCAATATTAAGAAATTGACAAACGAAAGGACAGTTTGTTTGCATTTTACAGATTATTTTATAATTTAACCAAAATAAGCAGTTTATTTATATTGTGTAAGACAACATAATAAATAGTTATGAGCTCACGTTTAATAAAGCCATGAGTTCGGATACTGAAGCAGCATTTCTCGATCTTTATCACTCTGTTTCTAATGAATTCATACATATTAAAATCTATGATAAAAGAGATGACTTCAACTTTAACATCGTTAACTATCCACACTTGGATGGGGATGTACCTCGTGATACATCATACGGGGTTTATATCTCCCAGCTCATTCGTTTTGCTAGAGCTTGTAATGATGTTATTGACTTCAATGATCGAAACCAAGTTATTACACGTAAACTTCTTTAGCAGGATTTTCGTTATCACAAACTACGTAGATCTTTCTCAAAATTCTACCGCAGCAATGAAAACCTACTGCAGAGGTAAAACATTAACCTTAAAACACTTCTGCGACTAGGAATATCACAACCCTTACTTTATGGAGATGTGACATATAATCTTCGAAGGTTAAAAGGGATATGGCAGGTTTCCTGACCACTTTACAAAATTAGTCAGGAAGTGTACACAACATTCGCTATTATCCTTTCTTCAGCGCCCAAAAAGACAAGACAGTGTAAACAAAACTACATGCCATCAAAGGAATTTTCTAACAATACAGTCCACATCAAGCGAAACTAACAAATGAAACACTAATATGTTGTAAAGCTATATAAAATACAAAATAAGAAACATTTAAGGATGTATCCAGAATTTACCTAACAACCACAGCAGTTGCAGCCAAAGGGAAACCAATCTAGAGTACGACCAGAAATCCCGAGGGACGAAAGCTCATGTACCTATCTCCTTTGGTCACGGTTTCAGTAGGTACAATCATAGAGTCCCAAGAGGTTGTCCAGTCATCGCACAAGGGAAAATTGAAGCGTAGTGACGGACTGTAGAGGGGTCAATCACTAAACATGCAGTGCGTTGTAATATTAAAGGGTCGTACCGTTTTCTGACGAGCTTCCTGATATTTCTTATTCGCGCATGATCTGCATGCGTTAAATTAAAGATTTAAATTACCGAACTGTATATAGTTCAGCATTTGATTAGTTATTGATACCTTTCTGTGAAAATGTATACGTTTCATGCGACTGCTTCTAACAGGTATACGTGGCGGGTCGTGCCGCAAATATTCGTAGCACAAACTGTTTATTATATCTACTTTATAGAGACTGGCATACAATTATGTTAAAACGGGAGTTGTCTCTTCATATGCATACCATCTTCGGTATGGCTCAAATGTCTGTACTATGGGCATTTTAATATTGAGTTCTACTCAAACCGGGACTAGAGGGCGTGAACGGTAGCAAGCACTTTCTCTTACCGTTCACGAACCGTCTCAATCAAACCGAGCCTGCACTATTTTTTTGAATTTATCGTTTTCGACGATATCCAAATGTCTCCTTTCAAACTTTTTTCTTACCATTTTGGGAATTAAAATTTCGAGTTCCTAAAAGATAACGGATATTTCCGACGACTTGATTGTCTAAATCTAAGGATACTGTATTATGGTTGTCCTATAGTATAGCTGTTGTCGTTCTTTATCTGGGATTTTATTTCTTTTTGCCTCTAGTTTATGTTCAGAAAAGTTCAGCGAAATGTATGAATATTGTTAATTTTGGAAAGCTTTACGAGTCTGAGTGTTCGTGTTTGAGCTTCGTATTAATTAAATGAGCTCTGAGTATTGTATTGTTTGTCAGTTAACTGATGTCATGTGTTTCAAGTGTATCTATTATTTTGAATGAAATCGTGTACATCTTTGTTCAGTATCCATGTTGCCACTGGCCATTTAACAGCAGTAATCATGTCATCTCATCCTATTAGCGTCAAGAAAGATATACATATTGACAATTAATACTATTATTCTACAGTTATGTTTGTTTGTAATTTGTTACCAAGAAAACATTATATAAATAGTCGCATCCCAATGATGATGACAGTGAATACTGTCAACCTGAGGAAGATATTGTCGACCGAGGCGAAGAAAATCAATGACATAATATGTTTTTCTCGTTTGACCGCTAGTAAACATCTTACTGCGAAGTACAGTTTTACTATAATGGCTATATATGAATAAAGAGTTTAAACTAGAATGTTTACTCTTCTTCAACATTAATTTTATGAACACACACTTATTTTGGTGACAGTATCGTCCAATTTCAGACTGCGTTCATCCTACATACAACAACAATAAACACATATGTGAGCATTAAAAAATAATTAAAAGCAGATACAAGTCGAACAGGAAATGTAGCATTCAAGGACCACAGTCAACGTAAAACACGAATTGAAACAAACAATAATTACATAGATGAATACAAGGTTAGATATGAACTCACAAACATGAAATGGTTGAAAATAAGTAAATTGGAATTGTCAGTGGCAAAACTGGCCACTGGGTTGGATGTTTAAACCAGGTTGTAGGGTGCTCCAAACGTCACTTTTACCCTATTGTCATCCCAATAAAACGGGACAATGAAAACAAATATCCCTGCTAGCTTATATTCTCTAACAAACAAGGCAGCATTATGGGGCAATATAAGTGTTACACATATATGATCATGCAAATACGAATACGAAAAACAAAAGCCCAGATATAAGTATAAAAGTCGAACAGGAAATGCAGCTTGCATAGAAACAATAAACCCAAAACAAAGACACGCAAAAAGACAAACATGAATGGCAATATTTATAAAGAATAAAGGCAAACGACGTCACAAACGACGTTGACTATAGGGCTACCGCCTTGGAAGGGTCAGTGGCAAAAAAAGACCGCTGGGGTTTTAAACCAGGTTCTAGGGTGCACCAAACCTCACACTTACCCTACGATCATTCCAATAAAACGGGTCATTGTAAATAAAGAAATCCCGGCCATGAACTATTCTTTAACCAACAATGCAGGATTAATAGGCAATATAAGTAAAACACAAAGATGTTCGTGTATATATAAATACCAAAACACAGTAGCCTAAAAAGCCACAAAGAAGGTACTCAATGACTTGGCAGAAGCCAGAGCAACAAGAGAATAAACCATTGAGGGCACGACAAGGCAAAATTGCAGACAAACATCAAACGTCACCGTCCTGTTGGGCTTTAGGTAGACGTCATCATAGGGTCAACAGCCTGTCCGGCCATCGTACAGTGAAAGAAGAAAGCATAGTGGCGAACTGTAAATTGGTCCACCACCATGCTTGCAGTACTATGCAAAATGATAGGGTCATAACCTCGTTTCATAAACCTCTTAACAAGTTTAACAAAGATAGTATGAACGTGATTATGACCAAGGATCTTACGAAGCTTATACATCACATCATCACAGAAGTCAGGTTGTAATAGTCCTTTCCGCAGAAGAGTTCTTAAATTACTTTTATATTTGGAAAGAAGATCAGGGTTACGATAATAAAATTTTGCAAAGGTTTTACGAAGTTTATGGTAACGGTATCCCTGATGGAGTAGTTTTGTAGTTATACAAAGATTATTTATATTAAAATCCTCAACTTGAGTACAAGCTCTAGAAAAACGGATAAGCAGTATCAATTGGATACGAGAAAAATATGCTATAATTGTGTTGCACCATAGCCATTTATCCAAAATTAGGTAGACCATGGAATCTGTCAGTTATAGCACGGCTGAAATATACCGGCAGTTATAGCACGGTTTAGGCTCAGATAATAAGCAAGAACAAGGGAAAAGCATTAGAGCTATGGAACAATGCTTTTTATAGCGCAATAATTATCCTCCACTATCTTTCAAGGGAGCTAACTGTAGTGACACCTTCACATATCAAAATACCTAGATGTCAGTTAAGGACATGTAGATACTAAAAAATGCGTTGTCCTATTTGTTAAACAAGATTTATTTCAAATATACTCAATTCATTTAAAAAACAAACATTTGTTTTTGTTTTCGATTGTTTTTTTCCGCTGTTTTTTTTATTCAAATCAAGATTGTGTTTTATATTAGTACCAACATCTTGCTCCCAAAGGTTAACATATGGCGATACACAGTTGCATACGATGTGCTCTACTTATTTCAGATAAAACACATTTTGCCCGAGGATTTTTAATATCCCAAATAATTCATTAAATAGTAATGTTAGCGTTTTCAAATGCACTGAGTGTATAACCACATAAGCAAAAACTCAATGCAGTCTAAATTTGCCTTAAAAATGTACCCGTTATGTTAAAAATACGTAATTATTTCTATGTAATTCCTGCATTTGGCAAGTTATCGCATCAGTTGCTTTTTTGTATCGCAGTAAAACTGTAAACATCATTTACTCATATTTCAATAAAATCAATAAATCATGCTCTGTTCCAATAACACACAAGGTACACTGCAAATCTGATATGGGTTATGTAATTACTTGCAACATCTGTAATCATGGTCACAGTTAAAATCATATACAACTTGTCAATGTTAACGTTTCACACTTCAATTTTAAACAAGCTTTATGTGCTTTTTTAGTACCTTTTGCTGTTTGTTGTTGCCTGTTGTTATTTAATTACCTCAATTACCTTACGTTATGAACTTACTATTGCTTGATATTTGGGACAATATGTGAGATATATATTTTAAATTGTCACATGCATATCCTCTGAAAGATTTCAGTCATCAAACGTAGTGGTACAAACATAATAAAATCAATCATTTAATATGACTTTTACTTTTGATACCACCTTCTTTTTCCATACATGGTGCAATATTTAAACATGTTCAGAGTGTTTTACTAGCTGGTGGCATGTTAATACGTTGGCTTCATATGTCAATTGTCTTAAACGTGCTCCTACAGACTTTAAAATAATATAACATGCGTTTATATCATTCTAATGTATTTTATGTTTCAGAAGAAACACGAAAGAAATTAGAAGGTAAGTTTTCACGTGAACTGGTCGTTTACGCACGATAAAGCAGTTAGCATCCTACATTGTATTGTCAGGGTGCAGCTATTATTAGTTAGGGTTTGTTACTGACCCACCTACTGAAATATGTGGGGTCAGTCAGACATGACCCCCTCATACATTTGACTGACCCCACATAGTTCCGTATGGGGTCAGTAACAAACCCAATAATTGATTAATTGCATCGAGCATCTTATTAATACATTTTTAAAGACACACACCTGTATATATCTAGACACATATATATATATATATATGTTCTACGCAAAGTAAGAATATGGACGATTCCGGAATTGCTCTGCGCAATGTAAGAATTCTTAAAATCGATAACCTGTTTTAAATTATAATTTAAATGTTTTAATTTTACAATATGCATGTTTTTAAACAGAAATTAAGGTTTTATTTCATACCCGGGGGTATATGGGTTATGACAGTTAATTCTCGGCCACGTAATATTGTTGAATATAATTATGTTATGTTATAAGATATTGTTTAATGCTGCATGTATTTCGAAATGTATTTAAACATATTTAACAGATTTAGTACAATACGAATATTGCTAAACTATTGATGTAATGTTAGTGCTAGCACTTAGAACACAGTATAAGCAGCCCATGTTCGCGTTATAAGATTATAAGAATCTTTCATGGGTATCCTGTGAAGATATGGAATTCATTGATTGATTGATTGATTGATTGATTGATTGATTGATTGATTGATTGATTCATTCATTCATTCTTTCTTTTTTTCTTTTTTTCTTTCTTTCTTTGCCGACTACTAACGTTTTACATGTTGTCCTGCATGTTAACATGTTGATGCGCGCGTGACTTTTATATTTTCTCATACATATTATAAGAATCCATCATGAGTATCGAGTTTAATAACCAATGTGTTTGAGAAACGGGAAATATCTCCCAAGGGAGAGAAATGTCCCCGATATAAGAACGAGTGCTGCTACGCACTCGTTCTTATATCGGGAACCATTTCTTTCCCGGGGGAGATATTTCCCGTATCTCAAAAAGACTGGTTATAGTTTTTCTATTCCAAGAATTTCCTATACAATAACAGACACATATGTAATATAGGGAAATCTCACCCGAGGAGTCAGAATACCAGGGACGAGGCTCTTCCAAGTTCCTGGTTGCAATTCTGATCTCGAGGGTGAGATTTCCCTATCTCACCTGAATAACTCATGGTGGATTATTTTTCGAAATAAAATATTTTTTTATCTTCTTTAGCTTTACCTACTGACGTATGCATCATATTTTCTGGATGAAATAGCTATTTTACTTTAAAATTTCTTATACTAATATACCGCTGATATTTTCACTATTTGAATGAAGGAAACAAAAATCTAATTGTATACTCGCAAATTTGATTAACGAAAATATTCCTACTTTGTTCCAATTCCTACTTTGCTCACTGACGATAACAAAAATATTCTTACTTTGTCCCAATTTCTACTTTGCGCAAGGACTAACCGGAATTGAACCGCGCATTTTGAGAATTCCGCGCATTTTAAGAATTCTTATTTTGCGCAGGGCAATTCCGGAATTGTCCATATTTTCATTTTGCGCATAACATATATATATATATATCACATAACGTCCCTAATTACATGTAGCAGTGTCGAACACCCATTTACTATTATATTGTAATACAACCTGGAACGATTTTGATTGGTTGAGTCAAACCTGTAACACTACGCAAGTTTATTAACTGAAACTATTTTATTTATTATAAATTCACCCAGATCTGAGTCATAAACTTATTATTTGTGACAGCTTATAAAAATAATGCACTTTATACAAAACATTGTTGTTGGTTTGTTAAAAAGTTGGCGTAAACTGCTATTTTGTAAACAGGTAAAACACGAACTATTTTCAGGCTAGACGCAGCTGAAGTTGTTCACGTGCACACACCGCATAACTCACTTTTCAATTTCAAGTGTGTTGACACGAAGTACATGTAGTCCCAATTTGCACTCACGTGCAGTTACGCGGAAATTGCAGTTGTCTTTTAAAAATGTTAGCTTAAGCCAATTATGAATGCAAAACAACACAGACAATGAATACGAGGGTGCTTCAAAAAGTTCTGTCACTAGGCATATATCCTTTGATCTGGATATTACACTGAGATAAAGTAGTGTATTTATAGTACTACTGGGTTCGCTCTCTTAAATTCCACAACAAAAAAGAAAGAAATTCCGGTTATTTATACCCCTGAATTTCCTCCCCCTACCACACCTTTTGGATACTGGCATCTCTGAAAATGTCCTTGTTACAAAACGTTGTAAAAATTATTTGAATAATTCTATGCTTTTGAATTTTCTTGTACGCCATCTGTTGTTATTCGCCCATAATCCATGAAAATGATTTTCGAGAATTCGGAAAGGTCTTGCTGCAAACCAGATAAGAGTGAATGCATATCCCTTAATTTTGGCAGAAATAACGCTGATTTTCTTCATTTTGTTTACGGAAATGTTATAATATCTTTTAAATGTCGTAATTATTCTCATAGTATTAATATGTTTTCATATTTTTTTACAAATCCAAGTCCTTCAGTGTCTAAATTTCATATTCAACACATTATTGTATAATTTGGTACAATGTTTAGTGAAAATATTGATCATCCAAAAACGTTATTTCAGAAGACTGCCCTTCCATTTAATTTCCATTTATCATTAAATTAATTGTACACGTTAGCTTAAAATGTTAATTTCTAAGACAATGCCTTTTCATCTACCATGCTTAAATTCTGAATTTTGTAATGCACAGATATATCTGGTAATGTATGAGAAATTTCAAAGGTCTTCGACAAGTACTTAAAGAGAAACAAGCATTTAAAAAAGTAACAATTAACATACCTGAAAAAACTCAGGACGAAAATGCCTCAGTATGTATAAGTGATATGTATTAAATGTTCCATCACTTTCATCACACAAAAGATACAGCATTCATTTTACCATCAATGGAATGGTATTGAAACTCTCGTTCATTTGGCACCAAATATCAACACTCACAATGAGCAGATAATTGTTAAAACGCGTTAGTGACAGAACTTATTGAATGACCCTCGTAAAGTCAGTTTATACGTTAGACATCCCCCTAGAATTCATTTTGACCACTATTGGCATATTTTGCATAGCCTAACTCGCAGTTCAAATGTGAAGATCGGACATTTTGAGTCTTTTTAAACTCCAAAGTTACCGATTTCTCAAAACGGTCACGAAAAATGGGTTGTCACCAATTTGGCTTAAATTAACAGGAATAATAGATCAGTACCTCTACTACCTTTCCTGAAAATTTCGGCAAAATTCATGACTACTCATTTTTTGAGACCGTTTTGAAAGATGGTCAAACCTTTTTGTCACTCAAAACACACATATTCAAAATGGCGGATACAAGCTTACAAGCAAAACTGGAAATCAATAATAGAAACGTAAAGCATGAATATTTTCTACTCCCGAACATAGTTATTTTCTGTTCCGTGATAAAATATCAGTAAATCAGACTTCCAATTCAACGTTCTACAACTTTTTGCCTGTCTTTTAACATGTTTACGGTAAAAATGTTATAGTCGGCTGTTGTTGTGTTGAATGAACTTGGATAATTGCAAGTGAATAATTAACAAGTCCAGGATTTAATGAGTAAAAAGACAGACCTATTCATGTGTTAACTATTGTTATGGTTGAATGATGTAACAAATACTTGTAGAACAGCTACTAAAAATACAATCTACAATAAAATTGAGCTACTGCAGTGGACCAAGGACAAGGTCATGTCATGAGTCATGTCACGTTCGCCTCGATTAGGGACACTGACAACTTTGGTGATTAGACGTAAACAAAACAAAGTTATGTACAGTCTGGGACGAAATAATCGTCATATAAATCCCTGGTACAGTACTCGGTACTGACCCATAAATGTGTTTTTCCCCTGCATATTCATGTTTATCAATCGGTGTGTCTCCGTTAACTAAAATTTAATATAAGCACTGATATAATATATTATGGTGATGGCAGAGCAGAAATGCACAGTTGCAGCCTCATTTCCACCCACCACACCCCAGGGAGTAACAGCTTATTTATAAGCACAATAGGCATGTTCATATAATTTTTCATATAATGTTTCTTAAAAACTCATTGCTCTAGAAAGTCCTAGACTGCATTGCCCCACAATAAACCATGTCAGTGTTTTCTGGGGAGGTGGGGGGGGGGGGGGCAATGCCCCCATACTCGCTTCCCACCCACAGAATCGGTGCACTGCACTTGCACCCACACCCAGCTCCACTGCCCAATGTTTGCATATAGCCACAGCAGTACTGTAAAGGATTAACAAATCTATATAAACAACAATTGATTTTCTTTCAGGGATCTTTGCAGATGTTGCCACCTTCTGTTAAGTGGCATCTCCAAGTTTCAGCTCTGAGACTGAGCCTAGCCCTGGGTAAGCTAAAGCTATAAACTGTTGTATAGTTGACGCCTGTGATATAGCTTAATTAGGCTAACAATATGGCAATATTTCGAGCCAGCCGAGAGAGTGGAATTCAAAAACCGTACCTAGACTACTCTTACTAGCAAATATTAATATTTCGAGCCGGTCCATAGAGGACAATTCAGGACCGTACCTTAGGGTACTCTTACTATCGAATATATGTCTATGGTTGTTTAACATGTTTTTTGTTATAAATGAAGATTTTAATAAGCTTGAGAAATATTAGATACCGATTTATTTGAGTGGCAAAAACAATTTCTTTTTAATTCTCATTAAAGTAGCTATCCCGCCAACAACAGTCGCATTTTATAAACATTATGTACACTGCATCTAAACCTACTGATGACAAAGAATATATATAACTTACATATACTGAAAATCCAAACTACATTATTTCACAGTATAGACGGCTTTAACCAGCTGGACCAGACCCCAAAACTGCAGCGTCGAATTAAAGATTTTACGGATATTCAATCACAGATATTCTAAGAACCTGTTAATAAACCTATACTTTTAATCGGCACATATAAATTGTTATATGCCCTCCTGAACACCTGGATAGAGTTTCAATAAACGATTTTCTAGTGTAATTTTGTTGTTATTTAACGGGATAGCTACTTTAAAAAAGGAGTAATGTTATAAGGGAGTCGGTTAGGTTGCAAATACACCAAAAGAAAATGTTTGTGCCAAACTATGGCCACAGTTCAGACGGACGACGACGTCTGCCATGCTATGCAGGCTACAAATTACAATCTTTGATTGTTGGAGATCTACCTTGATCTCATTACGATCAACATCATCATCCCAGTAGCACTGAGCAATAGTATATGTTCGAATTATTTATCTTGCTTTGTGTAATTATCCTGCTTTGCTTGGTTTCGGCATTTGTCCACATGACATGTTTCAGTTTCAAACTCCGGGGACATTTCTGTCTGGTTCATGTTGTAAAAAATATTATATCACTCATTTTAAACCACTGATAAATATATTACACCCCACCTCCTCCCTCATCAAGAACAAGCCATCATTGTCATCAACCCCATTGTGAGCTAATTGTATAAGCTTTGTACTTTGCATTTTTAACGGAAGTAAAATAAACATGTAGCACATACAATAGTGCCAGAAGTGCCAGATAGTTACTCTTTAACGTTATAAAGGCTGATAACTCTGATAAAATACATGAGTGTCATGGTGCTTGTCACATAATGTTGTCAGGTGATAATGAACATGTAACTGGTAAGTTTCAAAGCTTTCCGATAAATTGTTGAGTTAATGAAGAAAAACAAAAACTTGAACCAAAACGTTAAAACCCTATGGAAAGAAATCACCAAACCGTAAGCCTAAGATTTGCTACGCAATCAAGCTAATATACGTTTATACTATAAATCAAATATAAAACAAAACACCAATATTCAGTAATTTTATATCTGATCGGTAAACAAGCGTTGAGAATACATGTCAAATCTGCATACAGATATTAAATCATAACAGTGCACCAAATAATAGACTAGAGTCATAATCATGAATATAAGCATCTCTAGGATCACGCAATAATGATAAAATTAGTGAATGAGCTATGATGAATTCAGTATCGTCACTAAGCAATATCAAATAATAGACTAAAGTACATAATCGTGAACACAATTGCAGTAATAGACTAGAGTACACAATCATGACCATAACTGCAATAATAGACTAGAGCACATAATCATGAATATTACAGTATTTAGAATATTGACAGTATCAGTAATGTAATGTTATCATTAGCGGACGAGCTATGAAGTATTGCGACTAAGCACTGCACAACTTTAGTGCAACTGTTATTTACCGCATCAACATGCTTGCGAATTAACATATTTGCCAATACTGTTATATATGTTGATTAATAATGTTATGATAACACTCGTGCCTATTCCATATATTAATTTTATTTGCCAAAAGGTTTGTTAAACTAAAAATAATTCATAACTTGTTCCATAAATAATATATAAAATGGGAACTCATTTAAGATCCTATATGTAAAAAAATATATATTATTAATGTATTTTTTCTTTCTTTCTTAAATCGTATTAAAGTGGACTTATCAATATAAAGTTTGTAGCATAAAACCCAGATTGTATTCTTAATAAATGGTACAATTTTATTAGTGTTGTTATGTTGCTGGATTTAAATATTTTTCATAACCGGGTTTACTATAATGATATAAATTCAATTGTCTGTAACAGCCTGTTACGAAACTTTCAAACATTGTAGTATGCATATCATATCTCTGTAGTCACCATTAAAGTTTAAAACACATTAGTTTAACTTTGACTGAACATTTATACTTTAATTATATGGTTTATTCTGAACTTGAGTTCAGATCTTCAACAACAATCAGCGCTTGGCCTCTGAATCGGCTGGATCTGAATCGGCATTTTCATTCGCATGCTTATCCCACATAATGTCCTTTGTCATAAGACAAACAAACTAGAGTTATCACTGAAGGTGATGAATACCCCCGTCATGGATATATAAGAGAATACTGCGTGTGTATAACGTCATGGATATACTGCGTGTTTATGACGTCATGGACATATAAGAGAGTACTGCGTGTGTGTCACATCATGGGCATATAAGAGAGTACAGCGTGGGTATAAAGGCATGGGCATATAAGAGAGTACTGCTTGTGCATAATATCATTGGAATTTAAGAGAGTATTGCGTGTGTATAAGGTCATGGGTATGTAATGAGAGTATTGCGTGTGTATGACGTCATGGTATTTAAGATAGTACTACGTTGGTATAACATTATGTGCGTGTGCATAACGTCATGGGCATATAAAAAAGTAATGCGTGTGTTAAACGTCGTGGGTATATAAGAGACTACTTCGTGTGCATAATGGCATTGGAAATTAAGAGAGTACTGCGAGTGTATAACGTCATGGGCATGTAAGAGAGTACTGCGTGGGTCTAACGTCATGGATATGTAATGAGAGTATTGCGTGGGTATGACGTCATGGTATTTAAGATATTACTAACATTATGTGCATATAAGATAGCACTGCGTGGGTATAACCTCACTGGCACATAAGAGAGTACTGCGTTGGTATAATGTTACGGGCATATAAGAGAGTACTGTCTGGGTATAACATCATGGGCATATAGGAGATTACTGCGTGTGTATACCGTCATGGGAAAGTAAGGTAGTACTGCTTCTGTATAATATTATGGGCATGTAAAAGGATACTGCTTGGGTATAACGTCATGGGCATATAAGAGCGTACTGAGTGTGTCTAACGTCATGGGCATATAAGAAGGTTATGTCATGAGCCTTTAAGAGAGTACTGTGTGTGTATCACGTCATGGGCATATAAGAGAGTACTCTGTGGGTATAACGACATGGACATATAAGAGAGAACTGCATGTGTGTAATGTCGTGGGCATATAAGAGAGTACTACCTGTGTATAACGTCATGGGTATAAAAGAGAGTACTGCGTGGGTATAACACTGTACAATGATGTGCGTATATTACAGAGTACTGTGTGGATATAACGTTATGCGTATATTAGAGAGTAGTGTGTCGGTATAATGTACTGCTTACATTATAGAGTACTGTGTGGGCATAGTATACTGTCTTTATATCTGCGTGGGTTAACCGAACTGTGTATATTATAAAGTACTCCGTGTGTATATAGTACCGCATGGTATATGCATCGGTATAACGTACTGCGTATATTATAGAGTACTCCGTGGGTATAACGTACCGCGTTGTATATGCGTGAGTATAAGGTACTGCCTGTAATATAAAATGGACATAACGTACTTCGTTGGTATATGTGTTATCAATGTTTTCAGCGTGGATATAACGTACTGAGTAATCAATGTTTTCAGCGTGGGTATAAAGTACTGCGTTATCAATGTGTTCAGCATGGGTATAACGTACTGTGTTATCAATGTTTTCAGCGTGGGTATAACGTACCGCGTTATCAATGTGTTCAGCGTGGATAAAACGTACTGAGTTATCAATGTTTTCAGCGTGGGTATAACGTACCGCGTTATCAATGTGTTCAGCGTGGATATAACGTACTGAGTTATCAATGTTTTCAGCGTGGGTATAACGTACCGCGTTATCAATGTGTTCAGCGTGGATATAACGTACTGAGTTATCAATGTGTTAAGCATTGGTATAACTTACTGTGTTATCAATGTTTTCAGCGTGGGTATAACGTACCGCGTTATCAATGTGTTCATCGTGGGTATAACGTACTACGTTATCGATGTGTTCAGCATGGGTATAACGTACTGTGTTATCAATGTGTTCAGCGTGAGTATAACGTACTGCGTTATCAATGTGTCAAGCTCGGGTATTACGTACTGCGTTATCAATGTGTTCAGCATGGGTATAACGTATTGCGTTATCAATGTGTTCAGCGTGGGTATAAAGTACTGCGTTATCTGTGTGTTCAGGTGAGTATAAATTACTGCGTTATCAATATTTTAAGGGTGTGTATAGCGTACCGCGTTATCAATGTGATCAGCGTGGGTATAACGTACTGCGTTATCAATGTTTTCAGCGCGGGTATTACGTACTGCGTTATCAATGTGTTCAGCGCGGGTATAACGTATTGTGGTATTAATGTGTTCAGCGTGGATATTACGTACTGTGTTATCAATGTTTTCAGCGTGGGTATAAAGTACTGCGTTATCAATGTGTTCAGCATGGGTATAACGTACTGTGTTATCAATGTTTTCAGCGTGGGTATAACGTACCGCGTTATCAATGTGTTCAGCGTGGATATAACGTACTGAGTTATCAATGTTTTCAGCGTGGGTATAAAGTACTGCGTTATCAATGTGTTCAGCATTGGTATAACGTACTCTGTTATCAATGTTTTCAGCGTGGGTATAACGTACCGCGTTATCAATGTGTTCAGCGTGGATATAACGTACTGAGTTATCAATGTTTTCAGCGTGGGTATAACGTACCGCGTTATCAATGTGTTCAGCGTGGATATAACGTACTGAGTTATCAATGTTTTCAGCGTGGGTATAACGTACCGCGTTATCAATGTGTTCAGCGTGGATATAACGTACTGCGTTATCAATGTTTTCAGCGTGGGTAAAACGTACCGCGTTATCAATGTGTTAAGCATTGGTATAAAGTACTGCGTTATCAATGTTTTCAGCGTTGGTATAACGTACCGCGTTATCAATGTGTTCAGCGTGGATATAACGTACTGAGTTATCAATGTTTTCAGCGTGGGTATAACGTACCGCGTTATCAATGTGTTCAGCGTGGATATAACGTACTGCGTTATCAATGTTTTCAGCGTGGGTAAAACGTACCGCGTTATCAATGTGTTAAGCATTGGTATAACTTACTGTGTTATCAATGTTTTCAGCGTGGGTATAACGTACCGCGTTATCAATGTGTTCATCGTGGGTATAACGTACTACGTTATCGATGTGTTCAACATGGGTATAACGTACTGTGTTATCAATGTGTTCAGCGTGAGTATAACGTACTGCGTTATCAATGTGTCCAGCTCGGGTATTACGTACTGCGTTATCAATGTGTTCAGCATGGGTATAACGTATTGCGTTATCAATGTGTTCAGCGTGGGTATAAAGTACTGCGTTATCTATGTGTTCAGGTGAGTATAAATTACTGCGTTATCAATATTTTCAGGGTGTGTATAGCGTACCGCGTTATCAATGTGATCAGCGTGGGTATAACATACTGCGTTATCAATGTTTTCAGCGCGGGTATTACGTACTGCGTTATCAATGTGTTCAGCGTGAGCATAACGTACTCCGTTATCAATGTGTCCAGCTCGGGTATTACGTACTGCGTTATCAATGTGTTCAGCATGGGTATAACGTATTGCGTTATCAATGTGTTCAGCGTGGGTATAAAGTACTGTTTTATCAATGTGTTCAGCATGGTATAACGTACTGCGTTATCAATGTGTTCAGAGAATTCGAATAACGTACTGCGCTATTAATGTGTCCCGCGTGAGTATAAAATACTGCGTTATCAATGTGTTCAGCGTGGATACAACGTACTGTGTTATCAATGTGTTCAGCGCGGGTATTACGTACTGCGTTATCAATATTTTCAGCGTGGGTATAAAGTACAGCGTTATCAATGTTTTCATCATGGGTATAAAGTACTGCGTTATCAATGTGTTCAGCGTGGGTATAACGTACTGCGTTATCAATGTATTCAGAATGTGATTAATGTACTGCGCTAATAATGTGTTCCGCGTGAGTATAAAGTACTACGTTATCAATATGTTCAGCATGGGTATAACGCACTGTGATATCAATGTTTTCAGCGTTGGTATAAGTACCGCGTTATCAATGTGTTCAGCGTGGGAATAACGTACTGTGTTATCAATGTGTTCAGCGCGGGTATAACGTACTGTGTTATTAATGTGTTCAGGGTGGATATTACGTACTGTGTTATCAATGTTTTCAGCGTGGGTATAAAGTACTGCGTTATCAATGTGTTCAGCATGGGTATAACGTACTGTGTTTTCAATGTTTTCAGCGTGGGTATAACGTACCGCGTTATCAATGTGTTCAGCGTGGATATAACGTATTGAGTTATCAATGTTTTCAGCGTGGGTATAAAGTACTGCGTTATCAATGTTTTCAGCGTGGGTAAAACGTACCGCGTTATCAATGTGTTAAGCATTGGTATAACTTACTGTGTTATCAATGTTTTCAGCGTGGGTATAACGTACCGAGTAATCAATGTGTTCATCGTGGGTATAACGTACTACGTTATCAATGTGTTCAGCATGGGTATAACGTACTGAGTTATCAATGTGTTCAGCGTGAGTATAACGTACTGTGTTACCAATATGTCCAGCTTGGGTATTACGTACTGCGTTATCAATGTGTTCAGGTGAGTATAAATTACTGCGTTATCAATATTTTCAGGGTGTGTATAGCGTACCGCGTTATCAATGTGTTCAGCGTGGGTATAACGTACTGAGTTATCAATGTGTTCAGCATGGGTATAACGTATTGCGTTATCAATGTGTTCAGCGTGGGTATTAAGTACTGCGTTATCAATGTGTTCAGGTGAGTATAAATTACTGCGTTATCAATATTTTCAGGGTGTGTATAGCGTACCGCGTTATCAATGTGTTCAGCGTGGGTATAACGTACTGCGTTATCAATGTTTTCAGCGCGGGTATTACGTACTGCGTTATCCATGTGTTCAGCGTTCGTATAACGCACTGCGTTATCAATGTGTTCAGCGTGAGTATAACGTACTGCGTTATCAATGTGTCCAGCTCGGTCATTACGTACTGCGTTATCAATGTGTTCAGCTTGGGTATAACGTACTGCGTTATCAACGTGTTCAGCGTGGGTATTACGTACTGCGTTATCAATGTGTTCAGCATGGGTATAACGTATTGCGTTATCAATGTGTTCAGCGTGGGTATAAAGTACTGCGTTATCAATGTGTTCAGGTGCTTATAACGTACTCCATAATCAATGTGTTCAGCGTTGGTATTACATACTGCGTTATAAATGTGTTCAGCGTGAGTATAAATTAATGCGTTGTCAATGTGTTCATGGTGGGTATAGCGTACTGCGTTATCAATGTGTTCAGCGTTGGTATAACGTACTGCGTTATCAACGTGTTCAGCGTGGGTATTACGTACTGCGTTATCAATGTGCTCAACGTGAGTATAAAGTACTGCGTTATCAATGTGTTCAGCATGGGTATAACGTATTGCGTTATCAATGTGTTCAGCGTGGGTATAAAGTACTGCGTTATCAATGTGTTCAGCGTGGGTATAAAGTACTGCGTTATCAATGTGTTCAGCGTGGGTATAAAGTACTGCGTTATCAATGTGTTCAGCGTGCGTATAACATACTGCATAATCAATGTGTTCAGCGTGGGTATAACGTACTGCATAATCATTGTGTGCAGCGTGGGTATAACGTACTGCATTATCAATGTGTTCACCGTAGGTAAAACGTACTGCATTAGCAATGTGTTCAGCGTGGGTAAAACGTACAGCATTATCAATGTGTTCAACGGGGTATATAACATACACAACATATATTTAGTATATTCATTAGGCTAGTCTTTTTTTTTATTTAAAACTAGGATTACCAATCATACAATTTGATATTAAACAATGTAAAATAAGGCATTAAAAGTGTTGTTTCAAAAAATCAAATTAAATTGTAAAAAGTTCAAAATTGTATACCAAATAAAGGGTTTGTATTTTCCTACATCTTATTTATTGGATGATTACAGCAGAAGATTAAGTGTGACTAAAACATTTGCATGAAATTTCAAAAACAGCTACAAGCAACAAGCCATTGCATTTACAAGCTCTACTTGTGTTTGGTCTTATACATTATAAGTTAAATCAGCTAGAATATGTTAAAACTGGTAAAACAATTAATACACAACAGACTGACCTTATCTTTCTGGTAGAGTTTTGAATATTTAAGTTATCGTTTATGAATGAAAGTGTGAAAATTACATTTCAGTTGTTTATCTAGAAATTTGAAGAATATATCATGTGCATAGTTTGACAAATTACTTTATGAGGATAAAACAACTTACTTGATATTGTTCAAGCTGTAACCCATCGTCGGATACCCCATGTGATTCGTTCCGTTACTCTCCACTATCACCCGTGGGACATTACGCCTGATTTCGGTCGTAATCAGTGTAGAGCAATGCAGCGATCTGATTGGTTTACCTAAGTTTTCATCGTAATTGGGATATCCAATGGGATCGCTTGCTCTGTTCTATTCTATTCTGCTAAAACGACCGAAATCAGGCGTAATGTCCCACGGGTGATAGTCGAGAATAACGGAACGAATCACACGGGGGGTATCCGACGTGATAGTCGAGAATAACGGAACGAATCACACGGGGGGTATCCGACGACGGCTGTAACCTGACAACTTAGACATTTCTATAATACCTGTCTAAACAGCATAAAATATTCTTAATTAACATGCATACATGGTATTTACAGTCTTGTTTTTTATTCAACAAATAGTGCGAACTGTATTCTTCTTTTAAAATAATTTAGAACTAGAAAAGGTAACAACAATATACAAATGCCCCACATGCATTTTGGAAGGTAAGATATAGACATCATGGGCAAACGCATTTTTATAGTTTCTAGTGACATCGAGCATATACTGGATGATAATTTGAAGAATGTGTGGCTATTTAGAAATGGAATAAACTAACATTTGTATTCAAAATAAATGGAGACCTACTTCTGTAGTCCGCTTGCAAATAATCTGGGTATGAAGTTTGAACAATGGGTGAGATAGTAATGGATTAGAAACCAAGCTAATGAAAACAACATTGACCAGAATCACTAAAGCGTACAATGCAGGTCATGGTTGGTCAAGGTCACCTACTTTTGCTCGGAATGAGTAGTTTCACTGGGAGCTCGGCTTTTCAAATGAAAAAATGTCGATTCTTATGGATGACGGAAGGTGGTATACAGTACTGGTTCTACCAATGAAAGATGGGGTGGTCTGCCTCTACCATAACAATATTGACAGTCATATATGGCCTAATATGTGCTAAAAATGACATACAACAACATTCAAACTAATATAATGT
Source organism: Cyrtodaria siliqua (assembly GCA_037043455.1). Taxonomy (NCBI): domain Eukaryota; kingdom Metazoa; phylum Mollusca; class Bivalvia; order Adapedonta; family Hiatellidae; genus Cyrtodaria; species Cyrtodaria siliqua. Next base: position 56,094 of record JAWPHD010011973.1, read on the forward strand.
GTAGTACTATTGTTGATGTATCTGTATATGAATAACAAGTGTAGGACATACACGTACATACTGACAAAAAATAACACTATATGCTCCCTCCACAATCGGTGTACCGAGTGTAATAACTAATCAATCTGAAATTTTAGACATTATACATTCGGTTGTACCATTCATCCAAAACAAAAGGTGCAATGTTTTACTTATACTGAAATTAAAGAAATAAAAGAAAGTAAAACATTTATTAATTTATAACAATGTAACATTAGTAATAAGAAACTGAAACGTTAATTGTATGGTATTATTTAAAATGTTGTGAATTAACATACTTCTTTGTTTTTACATAAAATGGATTTTTGTGTATGGAATCACTTGGGTAAAACGTTCAAATTTAAAATGAAAGGAAAACGTCTCTTTAGCTTCTGATTTACATTTACTCGTTTTGTCGTATGATAGGAAAAATTCTGAAATTATAAGTCCTATAACTGTCATTTTTGTTAGTTTGCGTCAATATTTACATAATTTCATTCTACCCCTAGAAGTGCCAAGCTTTGTGAAGTTAACCTATTTGACTTTGTCTCTAAAATATGTTATAACATCAAATATTCATATCTTTGTTTCTTATGACAGTATGAAAATTTCATTTCAAAAACACACTTCATTTGCTCAGTAACGAATCATTTTTCCTGAGAGGTATTATACTTAGCAACACATTTTGCATGGAAAAAATGTACTAAATCATCTCATTGCTGCATAAATCTCCAAGCCTGGAAAATGGTAAATAATCTAAGTACAGGGTGCTGATGAATTGGATTTAAACAGCAGATGAATCTTTACCACCAATGATTCGATACAAACTAATGCACTGTAATATGCATGTATATCCTTATCAATGATTCCAATGCAATTTATTTGCAAAATGCATATCCTGATTCAAATTTCATTACACCAGATACTGTATTATTTAAATGTATACCGAGATAGATTTTAAGATAGATTTTAAGAATGGGTTTTAAGAATTATTATAGTTGATCAATGAACTACTGTTTATATTAAAGATCAACAAATAAATCAATACATAAATAACCAGTGGTCTGGCTATCATCTCCCGCCATATGCTCTTTTGAGTCAATGACTCCGGGCACATAAAAAGTACTTCAAATTCTCCATTTCGTATCCCCCTCTCAAAGAGTTATCTCCGACATACGCAGCTATTAATATTTAAACAATAATGAGTAAGTTTTTCATGTTTTATAAAGTAGATTGTGCAAGTTGTCACATATCGATAATGCGAAGGAAAATCTTCTTCTTTTTAAGTACTGCATGCCTTAAGTAACAGCGCCCACATCACAGATACCATACAACTGTATATATAAAGATACAGTATAACTGTATATATTTACTGGTTTAAAGTTGCATTAGCCGTAACGTATAGCTTATACATGTAGAACATAATAATAACGTTGACAAACGTTACACAGCTACCATGATATAGGAACAGTATATTTTGACAGACCTCAATAGCGGTACCAAAAAAAATAAAAGTACCACTTTGTAGAATTGAAAAGAAATATAAAACGATTGGACAGGGAAAGTAGCATTCAAGGAGGACAGTCAACCACAACACATAGAAACAAACACGCAAACATACAAACAAGAAGGCAAAAGTAATAATAAATGCAAACGACATCACAAACACAAAAGGGTTGACAATAGGGCTACCGCCTTGGAACGGTCAGTGGCAAAGTAGGCCATTGGGGGTTTAAACCGGTTGTAGGGTGCACCAAACCTCACATTTACCCTACTGTCATCCCATTAAAACAGGACAGTGTAAATAAAGAAATCCCCACCATTATCTAATCTCTAACCAACAAGGCAGCATCAATAGGAAATATAAGTAAAACACAAATATGCTCGTGTAAATATAATACCAAAAAACAATAGCCTAGAAAGCCACAATAAAGGTACTCAATGACTTGGCAGAAGCCAGAACAACAAGAGAATAAACCATTAAGGGCACGACAAGAAAGAGCATAGACAAACATCAAACGCCACCGTCCCAATGGGCTTTAGGTAGGCGTCATCATAGAGTCCACAGCCTGTCCGGTCATCGCACAATTAAAGAGGAAAGCATAGTGGCGAACTGTAAAAGGGTCCACCACCAATCATGCAGTACGTTGCGAAATGATAGGGTCATTACCTCTTTTGATAAACTTTTGAGCAAGTTTAACAAAGATAGTATGAAAGTGATCATGACCAAGAATCTTACGAAGTTTATAAATCACATCACCATAGAAGTCAGGTTGTGATAGTCCTTGTCGCAGAAGAGTCCTTAAATTACTTTTATATTTGGAAAAAAGATCAGGGTTACGATAATAAAATGTTGCAAAGGTTTTACTAAGTTTATGGTAACGGTAACCCTGATTGAGTAGCTTTTTAGTTATACAAAGATTACGAATATTAAAGTCCTCAACTCGAGTACAAGCTCTTGAAAAACGAACTCTTGAACTCGAACTAAATGAGTCCACACTGAAATTATACCAGCGGATAATGAGAACGCACTCCCGCGTTTAGCGGGCCAATTAGATGACGTAATTGGCGGCGCGCCAGAAGCGCGCTGTCTATTTTGATGCTGCATATAGAGGAGCACGTGACTTGTTGTTGTTGTTGTCGTAAAAATGTTGTGTAAAAGACTGGCCAAAATGTTGGGGGTAAAATACCGGCCATAAGATCGTGTTTGTTGTATTGAAATTGCTGTATTAAAATTGGCGCGATGTCATATATCCGTATAACAGCTACAACTTCATAACATGAACCAGCATATCAGGTTTCATAACTCTGTGCTGCTTTCTGCAAACGTTATGCCCTTTTTTGAACTTAGTATATAGGTTAAGTTTTCCGCTCTTTTTTTTTAGCCAGTATGTTTTTGGAAAACAATACGACTCATTGTCATCAATTGATCGTTATTCAATCGTTATTCAATCGTTATTCAATCGTTATTAAAATCATTGGAAGAGGGGTCTAATTAAAACCTCATTGTTATTCATTAGAGGAAATCAGACGTAATTGGGAGTATCTTTTTGTTATTATATATGGGTACGGTGGTGTATAACCTCTGTACTCTATAGAATATATATAAGTACCTGTATACACTTAAGTACCCTGAGTACGCAAATTGGAACCTAGGTACGACATAGGCCAATTCAGGCATACTAAAACAAAATATGGTATGACTAAATAAAACAAAAGAGTATCGACATTAAAGTACGATATTATCAATTAAACATTCAAATTGACAATCGTTTAGGGTGATTGAGTTTCTTTAAACCAATATTGATCAGGTGGCTTTATACATTGTAGTTGTTTATTGGTGTAGTACAGTAAATTATTTGCAACACGAATACTACTTGACAGAGCCTTTAATTAGCAATATTTATTTTAGCAAATTCAGTTATGAGTAAACAAAATACATTAAAATATTAAGACAAAAATATATAATGCTACGCTATAGATTTTTATTTCATTTTTTTTATACTTTAAAATGGTCTTTACTTGTTAATTATCCCCATCTAGACGAGGATGTTCGCTTAGCTACTTCTTATGGGGTCTATGTTTCTCCGCGGGCGGGCGGCCAGCCGGCTGCGGCGGGTGGGTAGGCAGGTACACAGGTAGGTATGTGAAATGTAAAATGTTAGCGAGGGACATATGCATGTAGTTAGAGAGGGAGTATGGACGTATGTACTAGGAGAGTAGGTAAACAGGAAAATAGGTAGGGTAGGAAGGCATGAATGTAGGTAGGTAGGTATGTAGTTAAGTAGGTAGGTAGGTAGATTGGTAGGTAGGGTAGGTAGGTAGGTAGGTAGGTAGGTAGGTAAGTAGGTAGGAGTGATTCTAGCCTGGAGGATTAATAAATTTTATTGTCGACTACTAGTATCTCATTCTGAATTAATTTGCATATATTTTTGTCTCAACAGTAATTGTTTGATTGTATCTGATAACATGATGATTAAATAGCTGGGACTTCGATCATTGTTTTAGTGTAAATGATCAATTGACTTCTGATAAGTAGCCAAACACTATTCGAGTGTTAGTTATAATATCGCCGTTGTGTATTGCGGCACTGTATGATTTTTAGAACAAAGCAAAACAATTGACTTTAACTGAATTAAATTTAAATTAACTTACTTAAATTATTCAATCAGCGTTTCGTAAAACAGTGTAATTTGGATATTACTTGGTGAACGTCAAACTATGGAGACTTAATATTCGTTCTAAAACGGAAGTTAATAATGTGAGTAATGCTGATTCATAAGAATGATGGATACTAATACAAACGTATATGTTTAAATTAAAGAATTCTTCAATATCAGCCATAACGTCCTTATAACGCTTGCCACGTATGTACATAACTATAGGTTTAATATGAGGTGCTGTTTACTCAGTAACTTTTGATTCTAGTGAACATAAACGCCTTTTTAAAGTTGCTTTTATGAATTGTGAAGACACTTAACATATTCACTAACGTTGTCCTCTATGGTATGCCAAACGTTACAATATTGTATATTTAGTTTTTTTTCTTATATCATTTATATCATTCAATCTTACAAATATTTATTGACAAAAATATATAATTATTGTGTAAAGTTTACAAATATATATTGACAAATAGCTATATATTTTTTGTAAAAAAATATATATGTTCAATAAAATTAAATATATATTCATTCAATAAAATATATATATGGTGTAAAAAACGTTAAACATATATTCATTCAATAAACCAGAACGAATTCTACGGCGCAACATCGCAAATACCCATGTTTTCTTCACACAGGCCAACCCCACCCACCACCACACACACACATACAAGAGAACAACATATTATTACACACTGTAATCCCTTCATCAAAATGTTCGTTTGAGACATAATTAAAAAAAGGCATTGACCTCGGATACCCACACACACCACCCACCTCTTCCAATCCAAACCCCCAGGGAAGACGACCTTAGTTTTAAATAATAAATCATTTGGCATGCTGTGTATCTCTTTCTTATATAGATGACTATTATACCAACTAATGTGCAAAAGTATTGACAAATAACACTGTAATTGAATTATCAGTATATTTGAGGCACCTTCCCCCAGGCCCCCACCGATGAAGTAGGAGGAAACAAATGTATACAGTGTAATCTTATCGTCATAATGTTTCATTTGTGACATAATTAAAAAAAGCGTCCGAGTTCGAAATAATAAAATCGTTTGATAGGTTGTTTATCTTTCATAAACAATTGCATACAACACCAAGCTATGTGCAACAATATGGAAAAATGACTGTATTGAATTTGATCTTTTGATCCCTGAGGGCACCTGGGTTTGGAGCCATCATTATAATGTTTCATTTGAGACCTAATTACCAAAAAAAATTAAAAAATCACCCCGCAAGAACCCCGCCCCCACTCCCCGCCACCCCCCTCCCCCCCCCCCCCAATAATTTTATGGAAAAATTACTGTAAATGATTTTTTAGTGTATTTGACCTTTTATACCCCCTTGAGGGCCATGTGCATGGAGCCATCATCATTTGGGACATAATTACCACAAAACAAATCCCCGTCCCACCCACCCCGGGGCCACCCGGGCAGACGTCCGAGTTCAAAATAAAAAAATCGTTTGATATGTTGTTTATCTTTCATAGAAGATTTTTTTCACTGAAATACAGGCAGGGGTTCAGGAAACATTTTCTGGATAAATTTTGTGTATATCAGAACACAGCGATTATAGGCGCAACTAGGCTTGGTACTCATCATCCCTGCCAAAATTCGTTGAAATCGGCCAGGAGAAGAGACTAGTCTGGATAAAGTTTGTGTATCAAAATCTTTAAAGGGCAATAGCTCCGCAAAAATCATTGAACCGGAACACGGCGATGACATGCACAACTAGGCCTATTGATCATCCCTGCAAAGTTTCACTGTAATCCGGCCAGGGGTTCAGGAGAACACAGTGCGGGCAAAATGTGTGTATTAAAACCTTTTAAGGGCCATACCGAAATACGGCGATGATATGCATAACTAGACTTGGTACTCCATATAGCCAGTAGAGCGATACAGGCCCTCTTGGGCCTCTTGTTTGGTTTACACAATAAATATATTTTTATTGAATGAATATATAATTAAAGTTTTGTTACACCATATATATATATATATATTTATACCCACATTTTGAAAAAAAACGGTGTATATTAAAATTGCCTCGGAGTCCGTTTGTCCGTCCGTCTGTCAGTCAAGAGTCATAACTCTGCTGTTACTAATTAGATTTAGCTAGTTTTTGAACTTATACGAGTTGTTGTTGATAATATCAATCAGAGTAAGTTTGGTAAGGTTCAAATAATAAGTTAAGATACTAGAGTGTTAACAAGACAGAAAATGGCATATTTTAGAAAAAAAATAAGGGCCATAACTCCGGCATAAATGGTCCGATCTTGCTGTTTTTCGAACTCGTCCAAGATTTCATTGCTATTAACCATCTGTGCAAGCTTGGTAAATATCAATAATAAATGAAGGTGCTAGAGTGTTCACAAGGCAGATAATGGCATTTTTCAGGGAATAAACAAGGGCCATATTTCTGGAGTTACTAATCCCATTTGGCTGGTTTTCGACATTTTCCGAGATGTTATTGATATTAACAATATGTGAAAGTTTAATAAAGATCAAATAAAAAATGAAGGTGCTAGAGTGTTCACAAGGCTTAATATGGCATTTTTCAGCAAAACATGGGCCATAACTCCGGAGAAATTAATTCGATCTGGCTGGCTTCGAACTTCTCCGAGTTTTCATTGATATGAAGACACTGGCAAATTTTCGTAAATATCCGATAAATAATGAAGGCTCAGATTGTTTACAAGGTAAATGGTAACGGACAGACGACGAACGAACGGACGGACGAAAAATCATTGGGTATAATTAGCATTCTGGGAACGAAGTGCTTCTTTGTTACAAGGAATGCCATTGGCCATGTTGACTAATATATCAATATAGCATATTAAAGGAGCCCTTTTATACCTCTTGTTTATATTTATTACTGAACACTATATAAACACATTGCAACTCATTTTTTGGTGATATATCGCTTTCCGTGCTTTTTATCGCCAGGTAAAAAATCACCTGTTGACCGATACAATATCCGTATTCGCCTCGGGTTTATTTCCGCTGATTTCCGATGTGTGACGTCACACAAAGTACCGCGCCATATCTGACATATTTACAACACAGACAGGTTCTCAATATTTTATTGAGATAACTTAGATCATAATTTCTTGAAGTATTAAAGGCAACTGAAAGTATGAAATACATAGGGATGAAATTGTTTATTGACTGCAGACTCATTTCTGAGAAAAGCCTGTTGCATCACAGACGTTCAGGGATTTGCTCTCCTATAACATGAAGCCGTGGCTTTACGTTTTCTCTGACCATTAAAACCATGTCTACGAACGGCAAGACGATGTTTGAAATATACCGTCCTCCGACGTGCATAAGCGTTTGACTTTTTACTGTGTGGACTTTCCGTAGAGATTCTCTGCTCCAGACATAAACTGATACACTGATTTTTATAAGTGTACAACTTACCTAAAATGATCATTTGTTATCCATTTCACACTAAAATGTTAATAAAAAAAAACATTATGATATGAAATGCATTAGTTTAAATCTATTAACTAGGTGCTATGCACTGTTTGAACGACAGGTGTCAGTGCAGTGACGTCTTACAAGAAACGTTTACACACGGTCTGAAATTGTCCACACGTTTTTTGGTCAAACGCAAGTCACATGGTGCATATGTAAACGTCCTTCTGTAACAAACCCAGATGTCAAATACATGAGACTAACCGATTGCATACTTTCATAGTTTGTTTTTGTTGTTTGTGTTTATTAACCACAGATATATTAATAAACAGATAGGAAACTTCCTATCTTAACCAATGAAGTAACCAAAATATAACGTGGCACCTTCACTTTTCCTTCTATCTTCTCTCTCAATTTTTCACCGATTTTGATGAGAAGACATCCAAAAGATTCATAGTGAATATCAAAATGGTATTATAATAATTTATGTTTATTTTCAAAATAAGAAATTGTATAAAAAAGTGTTTAAATTTTAAAATGTCATCATTTTTCGCTTTTCTCTTAAAATCAATGTTTTGACATGGTCAAAGTTTCCATCAAACTCCTTTTTGCTGTCAAAAATGTAAGAGAAAAAAATACTATAATTGGAAAGAAAATTAAATTTGTGATGGTATTCGGCTTGAATGAAACTTGTATCTATAAAACTCTTCATGATACGTGTGTTTAAAGTTGGGAAATATTTTGTGAAATTTTCGAACTGTGCCACATGAAATTTACACATTTTCATAGTGTCCAATCTATTTGTTATTAGGTCTGTGTATTAACATATCACTTATTATGCGCCTGTCAACGTTTTACCCCACTGAGGTGTCGGCAGGCATACACAGTGGGAATTAGACAAATGCACACAATGATCGCATAATTGTCATTCGAAGGTCTAAGGGTAAGAGTTATATATAAATATCACCATTCCATGTTCTGTCCAAGTTCTTCTGCAGAATACTCTATTTTTATCATAATTAATAAATCGGGCTACAGATTTTGCTAATTCAAAGCAAGGATTTGTACAAATCCTTGTTCAAAGCATGTGTTACCTTTTTTCTAGGCTGATAATTTTTCAAGCATTTTAATAAGACCTCACATATTTACCCCAATATTTTATTTTTTTTTAATAATTTATATAAAAAACTGGCATTATAAAATTATGTTCCGGTTTCTGACCAACCCCGTTTTTAAGGGCTGACCTCAAACATTTTATGCCAGATCTAGTTTCTGTATCCTGTAAAAAAAAACGTAGTCCTTAGTCCTTAGTGGTCCTTAGTGGTATTTAGTAGGACCCTATATCTATATATGATGATATCAACAAATATATGTTTGAAGTTAGTTTATCAGGTTACAAACTAATGAGTGAAGAAAAAGATAATTCTCCCTACTTATCTACCCTATTTGTTTGAGCAGGTTATGAATCGGGCTACAGGTATTATAATATTATGTCTAATTATAAGGTTTATATTCACACCGCCATTCATCTTTCTTATGTAGTAGCCTCTTTTTTGGTGTATATATTTATAAATGAGAGCTCTATAAAGTTATATTGGCCTAATTATACTTTTTTCCATACAGCACTGAATTCACCATCACTGAGTGTGAAATACACATGGTAATAAAACTGATGCCATATAAGCTGGCTAAAAGTGGCTAAGTACTGCTAAATACCATAAAACCCTTACTGACCACTCAATCTAGAATATGCAGGGTCATTAACTAACTGACTGTATTACAGAAAGGTGATAACAGGATATGGCTAGGATCATAAAACCCTTCTTTCACTTGTTACGGAATACACAGTGTCATAAAATGACTTTGTTTGGCTGTTTCAAACAATTTTGCCTAAAGGTTAATGTACTATAATTATTTAAAAAATAAAGATTTATAAGATATTAGTGAAATTAGCAAGCAATAATCTTATCATGTAAATCATGATCTGATCAGATAAGCATTTACTGAATTTTTTTTAGATATAATACGCCCGGCGAAGCCCTCTTGCAGTAACGCGAGTATGAAAACTTACTTGTTTTCCCACATACTATGCGATATTTATTTTCCGTCATGTTTCGCGCCGCCATTTTCAATCCGTAGGCTGGACAGCAGACGTCAAATGAAGGGCAAAGTTTTAGGTAGGCAAAGTGGAAGACCAGTCAATTTCGAACGTTTATTTTTTTCTATTTTTTGTTTTCGGTCTTTAAAATGATTTTTAAGCGTAAGTGAAACGTTTAATTTCAGAAATATAACATTAAATAAATACCTACCGTAAAAAAAGAGAGTAGTTATCGAAATAAAGTAAAATTTGATCGCATGGGGGGTCACGTGGTCACAAACGCATAAAGTGATGACGTCAAACTTCGGGTGATACTATTCCCCGGTAGATTCCCGGTTATTTTGCGGTTGAAAAGGGATGGCAAGAGTGTTGATGTTTCTGATGGTTTAATGATTTATTTATGTATTCCATTTTGGAAGAAAGGAATAGTGTAATTAAGTCCTAAATATTGGTTCCAAGTTCAAGCACTTGATGTCTACTAATATATAATATAAGGTAAAGGTAAATAGTGTTTAAACGTGAATGTTTTACAAAATAATGTTTGAACAACAATATTTATAACAATATTTATTTTTCTCTCTCAGAATTTGGCTTCAAAAGTGGGCCACAATTATTTGAACACCACAAAGTTGCCCGACACACTCTAGGGGTGTCCGTAGGCATTCCAGTAACATCTAACATTGTTGGCTTGTAATCGTAGTAATAGCATTAACTAGGACCATATACCCCATATTCTGTGCTACTTTGACTAATTGTGGTCAGTTTTCAAGACGTCTTTTTTTCTCCATTTCTTTTTCCTCCTGACAAGCTTTCAGGGAATTGCTCATAATGTTGTAGTAAATTCTGACTAGGCTTCCACTGAAAGCATTCTAGGTAAGAGGTTTGAAATGTTTCGCTTGCTTTCCGTCCTTAATTCTTCTCTGCACACTGTTGTGCTTCTCTTTCATTACAGATGCATTGTCAGATGCATATGTAATGCACTGCTCCCATGCTATATCCTTAACCTTATCCTGCATAACTCTGTCAAGCGTTTCAAAAGCAGATGCTGATTTTTCTTTGCTTTTCATGTGTAATAATAGCCTTTATTGGTAGACAATTATTTAATCAAAATATTTAGAAAATAGTTGCTCATGTTCTCCGGATGATATTTTACCAGTATGTCTAATCAAAATGACATGGGCACAAATTAACACTCGCCCAGACGCCATTGGCGAGTAAAAAAATGGTCTAGGCGACCAAAATTTGACTTTCACGCGCCCATGTGGTGACCAAAAATATTCAATCCAAAAAAGGGTAATCATTCAACACAAACATTTAAGTTCGAGGATTTTACCCCGCAGATTTTGCTTTGGTCCCGTGAACTACATACTTTTGGCCAAAATAGACAAACCCTTAACAAAATAATAACGAAATTATAATCAAACCCAGATCATATGTATCATTACTCGTAACTGCCATCTGTGGCAATGCCATACCACTGAGATTTACCCTTCTGCATTAATCCTTCAAACATTCTTCAACACTCGTAGAAGCAATTGCACCGTTCTTATGTTTGTAGCTTGTGTTCGTCTCAAGTGGTACCTTTGGGCAATTTTAGATTTTAAACATTTTGCAGAAATGAGAACCAGCATGTCAGATTAATAATTGTGACTGGCATTGAGTTATGTTCTACCACAAATTAATAGCATTACATATTTGGATATGGGTGACAAGTCAGTCGCGAAACTTTCATTTATTATTGACACTAAATATATTTAAATTAATTTATAATGTGATTACATATTTGGCATGTTTGGAGGTGGAACCTAGATACACATGATGGCAATTTGCACATGTTATAGGCTTGATTGTTAAGGTAATTGCATTCAGTTTGAATGAGTATTGGCTATCACTCTGTTCAGTTTAATTGAAATTTGAGATCCAGAGACTTGAAATCTGTATTTTTATTTACTACATAACTTCCTGTGTGGGAAATATATTTGTCATGTTACACTAGTGTATTAAATATGCAAATGCAGGCCGAATAATTGTTCTTTCTTTTCCGTTCAGCGCAATGTGAATTAAAAAATACAGTATAAAGCTAGTGCATAAAATACACGTCTACGAACGGCAGGACGATTTTTGATATGCGCCATCCTCTGTCTAGGGTGCATCTATAAACGTTTGTATGTAAAAAAGCACCCAAAGACGACAAATACATAAGACTAAGTATTATGCTAACCCTGCATCACATCGTTTAGATCTATTTTAAAATAATTAGCTTCGCCCGTCTTGAGGCTTTGCCTTATTCATATTAATTTTAATCAGCTTGAAAAAAAAAGAGTACACTCTCAGAAACTGAAACATCCGAGTCGCTGTTCGCCATTGTTGATTGTATCTGGGCATCTGTGTGACGTCATCGCCGAAGTTGGACTTCGGGTAAACTCGTAATATTCCGGATTTTTTCCCGTTGATTTCCGTAAAGGTGTGCCGTGTGATATATGGAAACGTAATAATAACGTATTTCGGCTGTGATTTTAATCGTGAGAAATATATCAATAGTTTTTGTACAAATAGATCTATCAATTAAATATAAGTTATAAGGGTATTAAAGGGCTGAAGTTAGCCGCCAGAAGTTCATCCCACACTTTTAGAATATGATGTGAGATTCACTTAATATAATATTAGCAAAACTACGTTCGCGATCAGTATATATTATGAGGGAATATATAGTGTGACCCTGCAAGCACAGATGCACATTCGTACGTACGTCTGTATAGTTTATATATGTATGTACATACGTATATACGTTTTACAGGGTACAGGACGTTTCGTATCTTGGACGTTTCGTACCCTGGATGTTTCGTACTATATGATTTAATTTTGTATTAGCACAACTACGTTATATTCATTATTAGGTATGTTCCTCTTATCCAAGGAAAAAGTTCGTCTATCCGTCTGTCTGTCTGTCACTTTCTTGTCAGGAGCATAATTTCGAAATGTATTATGCGACTGCATTGAATATTCACACACTGATAGAGGGCAATGCGAGAAAGCGAAGGTCGCAAGAACCGTAACTCTGTCTTCATTCAAACTAGAGTTATTGTCCTTTGTTCTGTTATACTTATAATTATTTTTTGGAGCGTAACTTTATAACTACTTCGGCTATAGTGACACATACTCTACGGATGTGGTACACACAATTTACCTACATTACGGCTATAGATACACTACGGCTGTGGTGCACAACATTGACTTACAATACGGCTATATTGATAAATACAATACGGCTGTGGTGCACACCATTGACTTACATTACGGCTACAGTGATACACACACTACGGCTGTAGTACACACCATTGATTTACAATACGGCCATAGAGATACACACACTACGGCTGTGGTGCACACCATTGACTTACAATACGGCTATAGTGACACACACACTACGACTGTGGTGCACATCATTGTCTTACATTACGGCTATAGTGATACATACACTACGGCTATTGTACACACAACTGACTTACAATACGGCTATAGTGGTACATACACTACGGCTGTGGTGCACACCAATGACTTACATTACGGCTACAGTGATACACACACTACGGCTGTGGTACACACCATTGATTTACAATACGGCCATAGAGATACACACACTACGGCTGTTAAACACGTTAAAGAACCATACGAATCTATTCGATAGTAAGAGTAGGTCAGATTTCTGGTCTCCTATGTAGCCTTCCCTTATCTCTGTCGCGGTTCTAAATAATCAAATTGTGTTGATGAGCCGTTAAACCATAATTATTCAATTTTGTTATATAGTCATTATTTCACCACTCATTAATTCCACCTTACCCTATGTCAGGGCGGCTCTAAATATTCTATAATGCGTTGATGAGCCGATAAACAAAATTCAATCCCATTAATCTTTTCACCACTTAATCAGGTATAACACCACATTCCACTTTCTCTGGGGCGGCTCTAAATAGCTTATAATATGTTGATGAGCCATTGAACAATATTCAATTCAATTCAATTTTACTCAACTCAATAAATTAAAATTCCACCTCCAACTTTCTCTGGGGCGGCTCTGTATAACATATAATGTATTAATGAGCCGTTAAAGGGAGTACATCAGACTTTTTATGGGGGTCTAGGTCTCAGACTTAAAATCGACAAATATTAATATTTTCTATTCTACATGATCAAAACATAATAAATGAGCCTAAAAATTATCCCTTATTTGCAAAGAAATTCATTCAGCACAGTAATACGTGCTATCCTAGGTGACGCACCATGGTTGATTTCAGCAGTTTACGTCCGATTACGTCCTACTATATGGTGTATTCAAAGTTTAGACCTTAACAAAATGGTTCTAACATCATATTTTGATTGATATAAGTGTTTTATCATGAACTGGAACAATTTTATAATTTAAGATGTTTCTAGAAAAATCCTGATGTACCCCCTTTAAACAAGTTCAATTCTTTAAATTTTCGCATTCAGTTATTATTAGTGCCCTACCGGTGTCTCCATCAGTCCGTCCGGAAAACTGGATCCTGCGATAATTTAAAAAGTATAAAAGATATTTTCATGAAACTTTTATACATATGGTAGAGGGGCATAAGGAGATTATGCACGTTATTTAATTGTGTTGATATGGCCAATATTGTGGTTGCTATGGCTTATTTCGTCATTAGTTCACCACTCACTAATACCACCTTCACCTCTCTCTGGGGCGGCTCTAAATAATCTATAATGTATTAATGAGCCGTTAAACAAAATTCAATTTATTTCAATTTACGCATTCAGTCAGTATTAGTCCCCTATCGGTGTGTCACCGGAGGGGACTATAGGTTTACCTCCCGTATGTCCGTCAGTCCGTCCGGAAAATTGGATCCTGCGATAATTTAAAATAACATATGGTAGAGGGGCATAAGGAAATTATGCACGTTATTTAATTGTGTTGATATGGAAAACATTTTGGTTGCTATGGCTTATTTAGTCATTAGTTCACCACTCACTCATACAACCTTCCCCTCTCTCTGGGGCGGCTCTAAATAACCTATAATGTATTAATGAGCCGTTAAACAAGATTCAGTTCATTTTTATTTACACATTCAGTCATTATTAGACCCCTACCGGTGTGTCACCGGACGGGACTATAGGTTTACCTCCCCTATGTCCGTCAGTCCGTTCGGAAAACTGGATCCTGCGATAATTTAAAAAGTATAAAAGATATTTTCATGAAATGTTTTAACATATTATATATGTTTTATTCAAAATTCCAATAGACCTTAAGGCCTGTGAGGATACAAATAGTTAACACAATACAATGACAGGTAATACTAAATGAAACAACATAAACAAATGTACATATGGAGAAGATGGTATAAATATTTTCATATCATTAAATCATTTACTTTATACACACAGTCTTTCACTATGTAATACAAAATATGAGTAAGCCCATGTGAGATTAAAATTCACATTCCATAGACATTGCTTTGTAAATATTTGTATTTTATTTTAATTTACATTTCTATTTTACGTATTATGAATATTGTTTCATATATTTTTCATACACATGACTATAAACATATAAAGACATGTATTTAAATGCAATATGTAACTATCATGTTTTCAGTTTATATATATATATATATATATTTATATATATATTTATATATATCATCTGATAAAGATTTCAAGTACTAAACAAACAAATGATACATAAATCATGACGATTACAACAAACTACATGTGGCGTTGCACAATATATCGTCTAGGATATTAATTTAAGTGAATCTATATATCATAGCACAATCAAACATAACCAAAGGTTTTTGCATATACAATGCAACTGAGTATATATTGCGTATTGTTTATTATGAAATACAAAGCGAAACCAAACTTTAAGACAATGCATAGATAATGCAGATGTGTATATACAATAATTGCATAATATATTCTATGTCTAAAAATAAAAAAATAAAAAAAAAAAACGTTACAACATGATATTTCCCTATACTTACACACAATTTAAAACTTTTGTAATGATTAGTTATTGAAAAAATAATATCCTTTCGGATTTCAAATGCTTTGTATACAAATACACTAAGTTTTTTCAATTTGTTTTTATTTTCGCAGTTTATTAGCTCTAAAATTTTCAGCATGCTGGGCCTTTTCCAATAATATTTATCAATATAATTGAATCTAATAGCATTATAATTTGTGCACTCTATTATAAAATGATACTCGTCTTCTATCTTGTTACAAACTCTACATTTTCTTTCATCTAATGGTATACTTAATGGTCTATGCCATCTACCTGCCTCCATTTCTAAATTATGGGAGGAAAGTCTCAATCTGGATAATGCTTATCTAAATGTTGGTATATTTATACAGGTTAAATAATGCTTAAGACTAAAAGTACCACATGCGTTTCTGTAAAAAATAGCTCTGTTTGACTGTTCTAAACGTGAATGCCAATTCTCTACAAAATTGTCATGTAATCTTTGTTTTACCAGGCTTAAAAATATATCGCTATTTCCAACTCCCTGATATAGCCATGCATCAAACAATCCAAGATTTCCCAATAATGTTTTTAGCAATGTAACCCAATTCGTTTTATTTGGCATTACCACGGCATCAGTTCTAAGCATGCTGTATACATATTTAATAAATTTATTTTTATTAGAGTAAATGATTTTTAACCAGTATTTTATTATTAATACATATCTATGTGTAATCAATGCTGTTCTCCCTAACTCCCCGTAGATAAAATAATTTTTAGCAGATCGCTTTACATGCAAAACGCTTTTGCAATATTGCGTTTGTACTCTTTCAACAAAAAGTCATGTAGAAAAACCCCACACTTCCGCGCCGTAATTCAAAATAGGTTTTATAAGTTTATCAAATAAATCTAATTTATGTTTTACTGATATGTCAGTAAATTTATAAAGGTATGTTTAACATAAACACTGCTTTCCGCGCTTGACCCGCCAACATGTTCTGTGTTTCATTAAACGAACCACCTTGAGTGAACACAATGCCAAGATACGTAAAAGCGTTTACTATATCTATATTCATATCATTATAAATAAATGTCATATTTCTTGGCAATAAACCTGCTTTTCTGAAAACCATAACTTTAGTTTTGGCCGTATTAACGATCAACTTCCATCTGGTGCAATAATTTGATAAAATATCAAAGCCTTTTTGTAAACCTTCGGCACTTTCCGAAAATATTACAATATCATCAGCATATAGCAGAATAAACAATTTAATCATATCGACCTCAATGCCTTCATACCCGTTTATTATAAACTCATCTTCATTGTCATTCAAAAACATAGAAAACAAAAAGGGAGACAAACATGCTCCTTGTCTCACACCTAGTTAACACGTAAACTCATCGCTCAATTGGTTTAAATATTTAACCCTTGATTTAACAGAGTTGTACATAGATTGAATAATGTTTAAAATTTTCCCTCTAATTCCAATTTTAATAAGTTTCATCCACAAATTATCCCTCACAACATAATCAAAGGCTTTTGTAAAATCAACAAACGCACAATATAGTTTTTTGCCTGTATTAATCAGATGACTAATAAGACCATGCAAAACAAAAATATTATCTACTGTGCACATCTTTCTCCTAAACCCTACTTGGGCTTCAATAAACACATAATAAAGCTCTGCCCAATCATTTAATCTATTATTCAGGACACGTGTAAACAATTTACCTAATGTACTGAGTAAAGTAATTGCTCTAAAATTAGAAACATCATTAGGGACTACCCTTTTTATGTAATGGTATTATGTAACCATCGGATCATGACTCTGGAAAGAATCCACTTTCAAAGACTTTATTAAATAGTGGAAGCAATACAGGTACCAATATACATTTACCATGTACATAAAATTCATTTATAAGCATATCAGGACCGCTACTACGACCATTTTTTATCTGAGAAATAGCATTTAATAACTCAGTTTGACTTATCTCAACATTGAGTTCACTAAACATAATTCCGAATTCATTGTTAACATATCGTTCATTAAAGTAAATGACATCTTCATCTGCGCTAAAGAACGGATCGTTTGGATTGTTAATACATTTAAAAGAATTTTCAAACTCAGATAGATCAGATTTTGACGTTTTAATGCCAGATAATTCTTCTAACATATTCCAGTACTTTTTGGCATCCGCGTACCAATTTTTTTCTAGTTCCATTGTTTTCGCTTTATCATATGCATACCTAGATTTTCTTAAAGTATATGTGTAATCTGATCTAGCTTGTACCAAGTCTTTTCTATTACGTTCATCTTTACAATCTCTAAACCTATTTAAGTAAAACATGAAACGTGATCTTTTTTCTTCACATTCAACATTAAACCAAGGATTTTCTTTGTCATTATTAAATGCTTGAGCATTATCAACACGTCGTATATGTCTTTTAAACAATGGATCAGCAACTTTAGTAATAATATCAACAAAAGCATTTAGTGTTGTCGATACCTCATCTTCACTAACTGCATTATTTATTGATATCTTTAAGTTATCTAGTTCCGTTGTTGTATTATCTGAACTAAGAAACGCTATAAACTCGTCCTTTAACTGATTATTCCATGTATATTTAAAATCAACAGTATCATATTGTTTATCGCTATCTTTCAATATGTTTGTTTCTGAAACGTCTGACATTGATTTATACTGTAACACATACCTTATATGACAATGGTCAGATAAAATGTTTGGATCGCCAACGTCGAAACTGATAACTTTACAGAAGATATCATCTGAACCTAATACGTAATCTATTAAACTACTTCCTCTGGTATTAATATAAGTATATTTCCCAATGTCAGCGTCACTACCTACTCGGCCATTTAAAATCCTTAGACCTGTTTGTTTACAAAAATCAATCAAAATATTACCATTACTATTTTGGTGACCTTTATCTTGAGAATACCTTGGCTGAAAGTCATCAACAATATAATCATCAGGTAATAACTGCGCATGTAAATCATTACAAAATCAGCATGGTCTAAAGTTCGGCTGTTAAAATCGCCATTCAACAATATATAACACTGTCCGTTTGTATAATTATGAATTTCTGTAAGAAAATCTAATAAACGATCAAAAATATTTCGTTCAACAACCGACTGCCTACAACTGCCTTCGGGCAAAACATAGCACAAACCTACAAATAAATCATATTCAAGTTTCAGTTTACAGTGATTTAATTTAATCCATAATATGTCATCTTCGCTTTTAAAAAATAAAGTGTCTTCTCTGACAAACTCACTTCGAACATAAATAACAATGCCACCTGAATCACTTTTGGCATTTCGCTTTTTCTTCGTTCTATGTAAACAAAAACATTCAAAATTGTGCATATTTAAGTCCTGTATTTCATTTGACCATGATTCCGTAAGTAAAACAATATCATTATTTTCAAAAATAGAGACCATTTCAGAACTTTTTAGTTTATTTGAACGTTTGGTTATTACATCTTGTATGTTTAATAAACATACCCTATTATTATATAACCTATAAATAGACGCGTTTTCATTGGCTAAAAAGTAATTTTTTAGAAAAAATATCTAGCGATATTGACCTGTTTTTTTGATATTGACCTGTTTTTTTGATATTGACCTGTTTTATATAATTGTTTTTTTGATATTGACCTGTTTTATATAATTGTAAATTGAGGGTTATATAATAAAACAGTTATGGACTTTTCAGCTGTTATACATGATGTTGATATGTACCAAAAAATCATTATTGACCTCGGCTATCGCCTCGGTCAATAATGATTTTTTTGGTGCATATCACATCATGTATAACAGCTGAAAAGTCCATAATTGTATAATGTTTACCTCCTCTTGTATGTCCTACTCTTGACTGTCATTTACGCCGTTATTCTCGTTGGATTTGTCTGCATTCACCAAATCCCTATTGTTAACAAATTGAGCTGACCTCCGGTCACGACTATTATTTAACCGTTCACGGTAATCCGTAACTACTGACTGCGTTCGCCTCTGATCCCACGTGCTCCTCGTAGCTGACGTTGACACACGTCCATGAGACACTGCATCTGTCGAGTTTGTAGTAGTCTGCATTTTGGTTTTGTTTTTAGCCGTGGGGACATTCACAGGGGCATTTGATCTGAAAATAGACGGCTGTATTTGCGGAATATTTGCAGCCGATTTCTCATTTCTATTCACAGACACGGCCCCTGTATTGTTTGTTGAAACTGTGGGAGGTATTTGCTGGCTATTCGAAATATATTCATTTGATTGCACGGATTGAGCGGAAACTTCGCCACGCACTATTGAAGAGAAATCAATATCCTCACTGACGATATCCATGTCATTCGCCGCTTCCGAATATTGCTCACTCGGTACACCGTTACTCGTACGCCTGTGTTGGAGTGTGCGACTGACTTGGGGGCACTCTGAGGGGGAAGCAATTTCAAGATCATCGGATATAAGTGAGATGTCAATTACCCTACTTTGTGACATGAGATTGTTCCAGTCGGGAAACTCATCCTGAATAACTGTTCTGTCTCATATAAGTTTAGCCGGGTACACTATTTGAACCTTTGACCTGGGATTGTCGACCTTTAGTGACTTGAACTTTGGCCACATACGTTTTTTGGCCTCACTAATCTCCTTAGGTAGATCACAATCAATAGAGTACTGGGAACCTTTCAGCATGTGTGCTTTGTGCAAGATCATTTCAAGGTCGCCAAAATCTCTGAGGTTCACTATAATAGGACGTTTACGAAAACCTTGACGCCATGGCCCTAGCCTATGTGCTCTTGCTATATAGATGTCATACTGATCAATACCAAGGCGATGTTCAATGAAATCTCGTATGATGTCTGAGCAGTTTTCATTATGCGTTTCAAATAAACTCGAAAATGAGATTATTTCGCCTACTTCTAGCCTCTAAGTCAATCGATTTATACGCTAGCAGCCGTAATACTTTAGTTTGATGATTGGTTACAGCAGGTACCTGGTTAATTTTACTGCAGGCAGATTTAAGATAACCATGCGACAATGATACAAGTTCTTGGGTAGCTGCTTGACTCGTTTTAATTGTTTTCAGTTCATCCAATATGAGAGACAATGTACTGTCGGAAGATTGCGGAGTGTTTGTAGTAGGAATACATTTACCGCTAGTGTTGCGCCTTTTGCGTTTGTTGAACAGCTCAAATTCGTCATCACTTTGTAATTCATGTCCGTTACCACACAATGCGGAAAACATATTTCCATTGTTCACCGAAAATCCGGCCGCCATTTTGAATGCACGCGACTACGATCACAAAGGAATATCCAAATTCTGTCAAATAATCCAATAAACTCTTAAATCACACTCACATCGATGCGTATACTACATTCACAAAACATTTATTCTAAATTTATTTTCTCACGAAGATTTGACATATAATCCAGTTTTAGTTTGAAATATCATAAAATACTCAGATCGATTTTTTGCTTGCACTACCCACCATTGTCATGACGTCATCTGGTAGAGGGGCATAAAGAGTTTACGCACGTTATTTAATTGTGTTGATATGGCCAAAATTGTGGTTGCTATGGCTTATTTAGTCATTAGTTCACCACTCTCTAATACCACCTGGCTATGGCAACAAAATAGTAAAACAAAATGCACACAAAACAGGATCATGCTATAACTTGAAAACTATAAAAAGATATTGTCATACAACTTGTACATAGGTAGATATGGTGATTTGCACACACTTTTATTTTGGGTGATATGGTCAAAAGTGTGGTTGTTATGGTAACAGAATTCAGTCGTTAGTTATACAGCTGAATAAAGGAGCTGAAAACGTCATCTTTATACTCAAAAAAATTCGATAGTTACTTCCCTTCAACTATAGTTATATATATTAATAAATGTCTTGAAACTAATGTTATTTCTTTGCGTATGTATTTTATTACTTGTTGTATTATATTTGTAATATGTTTGTAAACGTACAGGATTAAAAGAAAGTGTGGTATATCCTTTACACACTTGTAAGGAAGATTATGTTCTCATACTTGTTTTGTTAAGGTTGCGAAATGTAGCACGCTTTTGTTATTTGTCTAAATCATAGCCTTTTATTTGGTTTGGTCCAACAAAAAACATTTACTGACAAACATCTGACAGGTAGGGGACGTCATGTATGGCCATGCAATACTGGATTATCTTGTTTCTGCATCCAATCCGTTATAATAACACCTTACACTAGATCACATAACGTTAAGACGCCCCCTTTAGACCGTGTATATCACTCCGGATAAATCATCCTACTGAAATAATTGTTTTTCCTTCCCCGAAAAGTCGAAACATAATATTAACATTTTTAGCTCGACTATTCGAAGAATAAGAGAGCTTATGTAATTACCCCGGCGTCGGTGTCGGCGTTGGCGTCGGCGTCCCACATCAAGGTTTGCGTGTAAGCTGTGTTTACAAGTCTATATCTCTTACATTTCTTGTCCTAGCACAACCACATTTGGCCATGTGCTTCCTTATAGCATTATCTTAAGGGCTGCATAAGCAATTTTGGTTCCTGTAACCCATGGGCTCCATGGAACCAAAATTATGATAGCCCATAAAATGTGTCCCATTTCACATCAAATTTTGCGTGTAAGCTGTGTTTACAAGTCTATATCTCTTACAATGGTTACCCTAGCACAACGAAATTTGGCCATTAGCTTTCGTATAGCATTATCTTAAGGGCTGTTAAAGTAATTTTGGTTCTTGTAACCCTGGGCTTCCAAGGAACCCAAATTCTGAAAGCCTTAAAATGTGTCTGTTTTACATCAAATTTTGCGTGTAAGCTGTGTTTATAGGTCTATATCTCTTACTTTTCTTGTCCGAGCTGAACTAAATTTTGGAATTGGTTTCCTTATAGTATGTTGTAAAGGATTGGGTAAGTAATTTTGTCTTCTGCAAATTCTGTGCTCCATGGAACCCAAATTGTGATGGCCCATGAAATGTGCAATAAAGGCAGATCTAGGTTTGCATGTCTTACATATATATGTTGGCCCCTCCCCACACCCATCCCCGCCTTTCACCCCCTCCCCCCATACACTTGAAACTCTATTTTTATTTTTTTATTTTTTTTACATATTTCTGTGTTGTTTTAGTCAATTCTTACACATAATTATATGTTGCCCGCCCCCCCCCACCCATCCCGCCTCTCCCCTCCCCCCACTTGAATTTCTATTTTTTTAATATTTGTTTGACATGTTTCTGTGTTGCTTTTGTTAATTCTTACACATGTTGCACCCTCCCCCTGCCTCCCTCCCCCGACACCCACCCCAGCCCCACCACACACTCGAAACTAGAATAATTTTATCTATTTTTACATTTGTCTGTGTTGTTTTGTCAATTCTTACACATAGCTTCTACACATATATGTTGCTCCCTCCCCACACCACCCCCTGCCTCTTCCCACCCTACCCCACACACACACTCGAAACTTTTTTTTTACATATTTCTGTGTTGTTTTAGTCAATTCTTACACATAGCTATGTTGCACCCATCCCCCACCCACCCCACCCCCACGCTCGAAAC
>JAWPHD010011974.1:0-79378 GCA_037043455.1 Cyrtodaria siliqua
GGAAATAAATGACATGAAAGAAAATTATACTAAAGTAATACAAATCCCAAATCCCCTATCCAACCCCATCATACCCCACCTCACTCCTCCCTTACACACATTTTTTAAAACTCGCTCTATATTAAAGACTAAAAGCCACATTCATGTATCTTTACAGGGTAGAATGTCCACAATGAGGTGATGATGCCTAATATTTGGGGTCAATAGGTTCAAGATCAAGGTCACCATGACCTGATAATGAAAAACCTTGTGCAATCTATAACTCTTCAACACTTGGAGCCACACTCATGAAAATGTACAGGCAGACAGACTGTCCATTGGGAGAGGATGAACCTTTTTCATTTTGAGGTCAATTACATTCAAGGTCAAGGTCACCATGAATTGACGGTGAAACATCTTCCACTCTATAACTAGAGTCCACTCTATAACCTTTCAACCTCTGTAGCCACATGCATGAAACTAGGTCAATAGGTACAAGGTCAAGGTCTTGATACGTTAGACTGCCCATGGTGACAGGATGACCCTATACATGTGCTTGACCCAATCATGAAAAACCTTATCTGCTCTATAACTTGTCAAGACTTGTATCCATGAGAATATACAGGTACATTTCCATGTTTATATTCCCGCTTTCACAAGTGAAGTGGGTGCTATATATGAATAACGCTGTCCGTAATGTCGCGTCGCATCCAGTAACACATTTTTAATACTTGAATTGCTTAAACATTTTTGAATGGGTTGTTCCCAAACTTCATATACACATAACAACTGATGACCTTGTGTCCCCCATTGTTGATTGCCTAATTTATTACACAATTAAGGCCCTTTGTTTGACTTAGAATTTTCCCTTCTTATATTGTATAATGTCCTGTAACACATTTTTTCTCAAACATTTTCGAATTGATTGTTCCCAAACTTCATATACACATACTAACAGATGACCTTATGTCCCTCTACATCAGCTTTCACAAAGTGAAGTGGGAGATATATAGGAATCACACTGCCTGTAACATCGTGTCACATCCCATAACACATTTTTGTCCTGTCAGCAAAGGCCAGCAGAGCTTATGGGATGACGAGTTGTCCGTCGTCCGTCCATTAACTTTTACCTCGTTAAGATGATCGGACCTTCATTTTTCATCTGATCTTTGCCAAACTTTACCAGATTGTTAATATCAATAAAAGCTCGAACAAGTTCGAAAACCAGCCAGATCAAACAAGTAGCAGTGGAGTTAGGCCTTCATTTTACCAAACTTTACCATATTACTAATATTAATGAAAGCTCAGAAAAGTTTGAAAACCAGCCAAATCGGATCATTTTGCCTTGTTAAGACGATAGGACCTTCATTTTTCATCTGATTTTTACCAAATTTACCAGATTACTAATATTAATAAAAGCTCGGAACAGTTTGAAAACCGTCGGATCAGTAACACCGGAGTTATGGCCCTTGACTTAGTTAAAAATAATATATTTTTCTTTGTTAAGACCTTCATTTTACATCTGATCTGTACCAAACTGTCTGTACCAAACTTTGCCAGGTTGTTTATATTAATGACAGCTCGGTTAAGTTCAAAAACCAGCCAGAGCGGGCCAGTAATACCAGAGTTATGGCTCTTGGTGTTCTTAATATGTTATATTTAATATAATTATGCATTCCTAAATGACAGCAAATAATTTCTTCATATTTTGTATATATATAATGCATTATTACCCAAGTGGGTGCAGCAAGGTCTCGGATTTTGGCTCCGCCCACTGGGGGCCCCCTTGGGTGTAATCGGGTAAAAAATCAAACAAAAAGGCATATCTTGTCCATATGGTCATTTAGGGACTCGAGGCACAACATATACAAAATGTGTTTTGTCCTTCTGTATATGGGGGCCCTCTGCAGGGGTACAATTTGAGGAGCTTGTAGTAATTTACTATTGCAGAGTTTCAGCCTTATGATTCGAACTCCTTCTATACCCTTTGATATCTCAAGTTATCTGTATGATGTGTGGTGTATTGCTTAGTTAGGATGTGTAGATGCGTAATAAGGTACAACTTTGGGAACGTGCAGTAATTTATATGTTCAACTGCTATTTTGCCCAATGCAAGCCAAAGGGTTTTGTCATAAGTGCTGCAACAACTAATTCTTTCCAATTCTACCCCGCCCTTCCCCATCCACAGACACCATACAGCTAGTAGAGCGATACAGACCCTCTTGGGCCTCTTGTTCGAAATTGTGTAGATGTTTTGCATACCATGTTAAGCATCTGTGTATCAAGTTTTTAACTAGATGTAGTGATGGTGAGCCATCGCAGATCCCCACATTTTGAAGTACAAGTCACCCTTGGGGTGGAGTCAAAAATAATGTTGCTCTTGCACGTCGTTATGATGTGGTGAAGTACTACACAAAGTTTGGTTGAATTTATAAGACATAATAATCTTCTATAGGTGGGTATAAATACCAATTTGTATGTAAAAATAATAACAAATAATAGACTAGTGTTTTTGACCCCTGGGGCGGAGTCAAAAATAATGTTGCTATTGCACGTTGTCATTATGTGGGAAAGTCATACACTAAATTTTGGTGAATTCCGCCTAGTGGTTTAGGAGGAGTTACGCAACATTACACACATACGGACAGACGGACTGACTGACGAAAAAGATGGGGATAAAAATGATGTTTTCATGGAAATTTTGTTTTTATATAAATATTTTATAATTATATAACCGTCCAATAAGAGATAACCAAGCTCAGATTTGCAACCTGGGACGTTATGTGAGTGGTTTTACAGTCTGAAATTTTGTTTTATGGTGACACAGTCATCACTTCCCTATCTCTAGTGGTACTGGGATTCTATTCATCACTCCCCTAACTCTAGTGGTGCTGGGATCTTATAGTCCTCAATCTTCTAACTTTAGTGGTACTGGGATTCTACAGTCATCACTCCCCTAACTCTAGTGGTACTGGGATTCTAGTCATCACTCCCCTAACTCTAGTGGTACTGGGATCTTATAGTCCTCAATCTTCTAACTTTGGTTGTACTGGGATTCTACAGTCATCACTCCTCTAGCTCTAGTGGTACTGAGATTATAGTCATCACTCCCCTAACTCTAGTGGTACTGGGAGTCTACAGTCTCACTCCACTAACTCTAGTGGTACAGGGATTCTAATCATCACTCCTCTAGCTCTAGTGGTACTGGGATTATAATCATCACTCCCCTAACTCTAGTGGTACTGGGAGTCTACAGTCCTCACTCCACTAACTCTAGTGGTACAGGGATTCTAATCATCACTCCACTAACTCTAGTGGTACTGGGATTCTAATCATCACTCCTCTAACTCTAGTGGTACTGGGAGTCTACAGTTCTCACTCCCCTATTTCTCCCCTAGCTCTAGTGGTAGTGGGATTCTACAGTCATCACTCCCCTAACTCTAAATGGATTCTATTCATTACTCCCCTAACACTAGTGGTATTTTGATTCTAGTCATCACTCCCCTAACTCTAGTGGAACTGGGATTCTACAGCCATCACTCCCCAAATTCTAGTGGTACTGGGATTCTAAAGTCATCACTCCCCTAACTCTAGTGGTACTGGGATTCTACAGTCATCACTCCCCTAACTCTAGTGGTACAGGAATTCTACAGTCATCACTCCCCTAACTCTAGTGGTACTGGGATTCTAGTCATCGTTCCCCTAACTAATGGTACTGGGATTCTAGTCATCGCTCCCCTAACTAGTGGTACTGGGATTCTAGTCATCGCTTCCCTAACTAGTGGTACTGGGATTCTAGTCATCGACCCCTAACTAGTGGTACTGGGATTCTAGTCATCACTCCGCTAACTAATGGTATTGGGATTCTAGTCATCACTCCACTAACTAAAGGTACTGGGATTCTACAGTCATCACTCCCCTTACTCTAGGGGATTTTGGTCATCACTCCCCTAACTCTAGTGGTTTTGGGATTCTACAGTCATCACTCCCCTTACTCTAGGGGATTTTGGTCATCACTCCCCTAACTCTAGTGGTACTGGGATTCTACAGTCATCACTCACCTAACTCTAATGGTACTGGGATTCTACAGTCATCACTCACCTAACTCTAATGGTACTGGGATTCTACAGTCATCACTCCCCTAACTCTAATGGTACTGGGATTCTACAGTCATCACTCCCCTTACTCTAGGGGATTTTGGTCATCTCTCCCCTAACTCTAGTGGTACTGGGATTCTACAGTCATCACTCCCCTTACTCTAGGGGATTTTGGTCATCACTCCCCTAACTCTAGTGGTACTGGGATTCTACAGTCATCACTCACCTAACTCTAATGGTACTGGGATTCTACAGTCATCACTCCCCTAACTCTAATGGTACTGGGATTCTACAGTCATCACTCCCCTTACTCTAGGGGATTTTGGTCATCAATCCCCTAACTCTAGTGGTACGGGGATTCTACAGTCATCACTCACCTAACTTTAATGGTACTGGGATTCTACAGTCATCACTCCCCTATCTCTAATGGTACTGGGATTCTACAGTCCTCACTCCCCTTACTCTAGGGGATTTTGGTCATCACTCCCCTAACTCTAGTGGTACTGGGATTCTACAGTCATCACTCCCCTAACTCTAATGGTACTGGGATTATACAGTCATCACTCCCCTTACTCTAGGGGATTTTGGTCATCACTCCCCTAACTCTAGTGGTACTGGGATTCTACAGTCATCTCTCCCCTAACTCTAGTGGTACGGGGATTCTACAGTCATCACTCACCTAACTTTAATGGTACTGGGATTCTACAGTCATCACTCCCCTAACTCTAATGGTACTGGGATTCTACAGTCCTCACTCCCCTTACTCTAGGGGATTTTGGTCATCACTCCCCTAACTCTAGTGGTACTGGGATTCTACAGTCATCACTCCCCTAACTCTAATGGTACTGGGATTATACAGTCATCACTCCCCTTACTCTAGGGGATTTTGGTCATCACTCCCCTAACTCTAGTGGTACTGGGATTCTACAGTCATCACTTCCCTTACTCTAGGGGATTTTGGTCATCACTCCCCTAACTCTAGTGGTACTCACTCCCCTTACTCTGGGGGATTTTGGTCATCACTCCCCTAACTCGAGTGGTACTGGGATTCTACAGTCATCACTCCCCTAACTCTAGTGGTACTGGGATTCTACAGTATCACTCCACTAACTCTAGGGGATTCTAGACATCACTCCCCTAACTCTAGTGGTACTGGGATTCTACAGTCATCACTCCCCTAACTCTAGGGGATTCTAGACATCACTCCCCTAACTCTAGTGTTACAGGAATTCCAAACTCATCACTCTCCTAAATGTAGTAGTGTTAATTACTGTTATCACTCTCCAGTCTCTCCTAATTGTAATGGTACCAGGATTTTGTTGCGATCATGCTATAATCTTATAAACTGTGTTGACTATTTATGCATACGGGTTGCATGACCAGTCTTTATGCAAAATCATGCCATAATCTTTGTTATGCCCCCATCACCAAATGGCATATAGCATTAGCCATGTCCGTCTGTCCGTTTCGAAAATATTGTGTGTCTATCTCCCCCCACAATTTTCAACCGATTGTTTCGAAACTTTACAGGCTGCTTACCTATGATGTCAAGATATTCTAATCAATTTGGCATCAAAATCGACCTTGTATAATCTGAGTTAAGGCTCCTTTTTTTCCCGTCAAATTTTACGTTTTTCGCTGATTGTTTTCCATGTTCCATGGACGCATTTCTACTATAACACTTTTTTACTATTTTCTACAGAGGGACAATGTAATCAAGAGTTTCCGAGCGGGAAAGATCTGGATTCTGATCTCCACAGAACTGATGGGGCGCGGTATAGACTTCATTGGCGTGAATCTGGTCATCAACTACGACTTTCCCAACAGTGCAATCAGCTATATACACAGAATAGGTGAGATATATACACAGAATAGATGAGATATATACACAGAATAGGTGAGATATATGCATGGAATAGTTGAGATATATACACAGAATAGGTGAGATATATGCATGGAATAGTTGAGATATATACACAGAATAGGTGAGATATATACACAGAATAGGTGAGATATTATGCATGGAATAGGTGAGATATATACACAGAATAGGTGACATATATGCATGGAATAGTTGAGATATACACAGAATAGGTGAGATATATACACAGAATAGGTGAGATATATACACAGAATAGGTGAGATATATACACAGAATAGGTGAGATTTATGCATGGAATAGTTGAGATATATACACAGAATAGGTGAGATATATACACAGAATAGGTGAGATATAATGCATGGAATAGGTGAGATATATACACAGAATAGGTTAGATATGGAAAGCAACGTACAATGGGGCTCATGTACCTTAACAATCCAATCACATATTTTCGAATGGCAGTACTGTTCTTGTAATGTCTTTCCAGTATTAAAATACTTCTAAGTATTTATCAATTATTTTAGTTTTTACATGTTTGATTGGCAATATCATCTTCTACATTTTCTTCAAGGTCCTGTTTCCCAGTAACCTTTGAATATTTAATACAACATAAAGCCCCATTGATAATCGTGTAAACTATCACCTTTAATCACAGGTAGGACAGGTAGAGCTGGACGAACTGGTAAAGCTGTTACATTCTTCACGGAGGACGACTCTGTCAATCTCAGGAGGTGAGTTATCTCCCTTGTATTGCTTAGAATGTACTGAACAATGTTTTAGATTTTTGTAAAATCGTATTTCATTGTACTTGATGAGATGGCCAGAGGTAAGTGATTCATGGGGCTATGAGTTCCCATCTGGACCTTTATGAACAAGTCACCTCACCAGCCATCTGGATGATACTTAAAACCAATGTTCTAACATACAGCGAAACTCGCCAAACATGTAACATACACGCGCACATGCAGACACGCACTCATGCACAGAGTCTAAACTCAGTTCAGGTTGCCACATATACGTGCTGTATATTTCCCATTATGTTGATATTTGACACTGATATGTTCTGTAAAGTTCCACTGTGTTAATCATTTCAGTATCGCCAATGTTATGAAGACGGCTGGCTGTCCTGTGCCTGATTATATGTTGCAAATCAACAAACCAGACAAGTGAGTAACATTAAATAGTCGGTGGAGGGGCCTGATCCTGACATGATTCTGAAGTTATCTGTTGGTCCAGAGAAAGGGGAGGTGGTCCTTAAGTATCTGTCTGTGGTGAGGGTTATGGGGGAGATCCTGAAGTGCCTATTGGTCCAGGGAGATGGAAGGGAGGTGATCCTGAAATACCTGTTAATCCAGGGTGAGTATAGGGAAGTGGTCCTGATGTACCTGTTGGTCCATGTTTGAGGGGAGGGAGGTGATTCTGAAGTACATATTGGTCTGGGTTTGAGGGGAAGGAGATGATCCTGAAGTACCTGCTGGTCCAGGGTAAGGGGAGGGAGGTGATCCTGAAGTACCTGTTGGTCCAGTGTGAGGGAAGGGAGGTGATCCTGAAGTACCTGTTGGTCGAGAGTGAGGGAAGGGAAGGATCCTGACGTACCTGTTGGTCCAGAGTGAGGGAAGGATCCTGAAGTACCTGTTGGTCCAGGGAGAGGGAAGGGAAGGATCCTGAAGTACCTGGTCCAGGGAGAGGGAATGGAGGTGATCCTGAAGTACCTGTTGGTCCAGAGTGAGGGAAGGGAAGGATCCTGAAGTACCTGTTGGTCCAGGGAGAGGGAAAGGAAGGATCCTGAAGTACCTGTTGGTCCAGGGTGAGGGGAGGGAGGTGATCCTGAAGTACCTGTTGGTCCAGAGTGAGCGAAGGGAGGTGATTCTGACGTACCTGTTGGTCCAGGGTGCAGGGAGGGTGGTGATACTGAAGTAACTGTTGGTTCAGAGTGAGGGGATGGAGGTGATCCTGAAGTACCAGTTGGTCCAGGAAAAGGTGAGGCAGGTCCAGGGTGCAGGGAGGGAGGTGATCCTGAAGTACCATTTGGTCCAAGGGCAAATGGAGGTGATCCTGAAATACCTGTTGATCCAGGGAGAGAGGAGGGAGGTGATCCTGAAGTACCTGTGGGTCCAGGGCAAGGGGAGGTGATCCTGAAGAACCTGTTGATCCAGGGTGAAGGGATGGAGGTGATCCTGAAGACCCTGTTGATCCAGTATGAGGGGAGAGAAGTAATCCTGAAGTACTTATTGGTCCAGTGGTCCAGGGCGAGGCTTTCTAATACAGTTGTTGAATAGTACGAACCTAAAAATGTATCCAAAAAGCGCTTACCGAATTTGAGCCTACTTATAAACTATCATGACCGAAAAGAAAGTAAATGTTTAACTGAAAATTACGTCCTAAATGGATGTTTTATGATATAGTTGTTGGCGAAAATCATATTTTCATTGGATATGGATATGGGTAGATCTTATCTAAGGAAATTTGTTTTTAAATTTGTTTTTACGGTGAAGGAAATTGCATGTTTGTTTTCCATACAAAAGTCAAGGTCAGTTATTATCTCAGTCTAACCAGTCAACAAGAATACTCGACTAACATCATTAAATAAAGTTTAATCAGAAAGGACCAAGAATGTTGCAATTGCTATGACTGTCTTACGTCAAAATATTTTGTTCGCTCCATTCTCACTTCAATTGATAATAGCAAACAAAGGCATGATTATCAAATCTGGTCACAATAAACTGATTATTGTGGACTTGTTCATTGATCTCATTAGCGGGCGTTTAATTACCTAAATTATTGATATTTGGTATGAAAACAGACGGGTGTTGGTCGTGTTTGTCAAAAGTTACTTAATACACTTAAAATTTAGAAGGTAAATGATCGGAGGACTCAAAAGTGGTCGCATAAGACAATTGCTTGCTGAATGCACGTGATCACATGAGCAAGTTTGACTGTAATTCCAAATTTTTTAAAGCACATTTGGAAAGAAAAAAAATCAGTCAATTTTGCAACATCCGGCTCAGTTCTGTCAAACTCTAGGGTTGGACTACTAGGGTTAGGAACCGTGGATTGTTCGGTCTCTGTCTATGATACTATCAGTATCTGCAGAGTGGGACATGCATGTCCAATGGACACATTTTCTAGTCATGTTTTCTGTTTATTGCTCAAAATTTCATTCTTCAAATTACAGAAAGGAAAGGAAAAAACTTGCTCGTAGATCGCTCAAGAGGAAACATATATCAACAGTTACAAAATATGATCTGCAGAAGGCAAAGAAGAAAAGGTAAATTGTGCTTTGATTAAGAATTGTTTACCATCGCAACATGATTATCTTGGCACCTTAAGGTATTTCATGGGAAACTTAATTTCAAAGAATTATTAGAAAAACAAAACTGTATGATGCTTATATGCCCATGAAATGGGGCATATTATGGTATGGCTCTGTCCATCAGTTAACTTGTTGGTTTTAACAACTTATAAAAGGTTATACCCAGACTCTTGAAACTTTATATTAGTAATGACCTAGGTGCGAGGATAATCCCTATTGATCTTGGGGTCAAAGGTCAAGGTTGCCATAACCTCATTGACATACACATTCGCAAAAAACTCTGGAAGTATAACATCAACTTCATAACATTGTCCTTGGTGAAAGGAGGTGCACTATTTATTTTTGGGTCATTAGATCAAAGGTCAAGGTTTTCATGACCTCATGAACATGCTCATTCCACACAATAATTTTGAAACTTCAGAAGTGCACTGCCCTTGGTAGGAGGAAAAACCTATTGCTTTTGGGATCAGTAGGTCAAAGTTGAAGGTTGCCATGTCCTCAAATAGACATGCCCATTCCGTACTAATACTCCAGAAGTATAAGACCCACACAGGTACATTGCCCTTAGTGAGAGGAGGAACCCTATTGCTTTTGGGGACAGTTGGTAAAATATGATGGTCACATTGACATGACAATGACACAGTCATGAGAAATACTTTATGCACTGTAACTTATAAACTATGTGGCCTACAATCTTGAAACTTTACACAAATAGTACCCTTGGAAAAACAATAACTCCTATCTGTTTTGTAATTAGTAGGTCAAAGGTTAAGGTCATGGTGACCCAGTCATAAATGCTGCAGTCTGAATACGTTTGTACCTACTATGTTGAAACTATACAAATAGTACCCATGGTGAAACAACAACTCTTAGTGATTTTATGGTTAGTAGGTGAAAACTCAAGTTCACTTTGACCTGATCATGAAAAATGCTTTTCTGGCACTTATTCATGAACAATATGACCTACAAACTTGAAAACTTTATGCACATAGTGCTCCTGGTTAAACAAAAGGTTACCTTGCTGATATAACCCTAACATGGTATTTTACAGGCCTACCTTACTGATATAACCCTAACATGGTATTTTACAGGCCTACCTTACTGATATAACCCTAACGTGGTGTTTTACAGGCCTACCTTACTGATATAACCCTAACGTGGTTTTTTACAGGCCAACTTTACTGATATAACCCTAACATGGTATTTTAAAGGCCTGCCTTACTGATATAACCCTAACATGGTATTTTACAGGCCTACCTTACTGATATAACCCTAACATGGCAGGTGTGTACAAATTTGGAAAAATCCACTCGCCCTGCAGGACTAGTGGAAGCAAAAAGCTACTCGCTCTTACCAATTTACCTCTCGCCCTGCAGCATATAACCTGAATAACATTTTCACCACTATAGTAAGCTACAATAAGTACATTTGTGTACTCACAGACACTGTAGTAGCTGACAGGCACTATGTGGATACTTTATTGTTATGCAAATAAAGAAATCGCCTTATTATCTAACAACATATTTAATATTATGGTCTGCAACCTGTCCTCATACACTGTCACAGGCATAGTGACTGAAAGTATTTAATTAGACTAGTTCTGTCCTAAGGTCATATTTATTTCAAAATCTCAAACTCAGTATGAATGAAGCATATTGATTAGTTGTTGCTGAGTATATTCACTTGAAGTAAACACATTAAGATTTATTCCCTTCCACGCGGACATTCGTCAGGGAGTGGGCAAAAAAAATAAGCGCGGAGAATTAACTTCAACAATAACAACAACAACATTCTGCTGAACTTTCTCTTCAGTATTTTGTCTCCATTGGACCAATAATAGACACCAGAACTAATTAATAGCGGTTGGGAACTACGCTTGTTGTTCAGCCATACCCGTTCTGATTCGCCGACACTCGGGCAGAATCCGCTTGCAGTCGCTGACGCAGACTTTCCGATCAGCGACCTGATGTCTGCTTGTTTACCCGCCATGTTTACTGTGTCGATATAAAAAAATAACTGACTGATTAGCGATATATTGCATCACACTCCAATTGATTTAAGCGTAAATTGAATCACAGTCTATATGATGCGTGGGTTACCTGGGTTACCTGGTAACAAACAAACACCTGTTAATCTGGGTCCTGCAAATGACAATACGGAACAAAATGACGCGTCGGAAATGATCCAGATTTTTGAAGTCTTGCAAATATTGCAACATCGTGTTTGAACGATAGTGCAATATTAATTTTTATAGTGCAAAAAGTCACTCGCCCTGTCGGACGACCAGACGCCAAATGTTACTCGTCCGCAGGCAGCTTGCACTTGCCAATGCGAGCGGGCGAATGGAATTTTACACCCCTGCATGGTATTTTACAGGCCTACCTTACTGATATAACCCTAACATGGTGTTATACAGGCCTACCTTACTGGGATTACCTTACTGATATAACCCTAACATGGTATTTTACAGGCCTACCTTACTGATATAATCCTAACGTGGTGTTTTACAGACCTACCTTACTGATATAACCCTACCATGGTATTTACAGGCCTACCTTACTGATATAACCTTAACATGGTATGTACAGGCCTACCATACTGATATAACCCTAACATGGTATTTACAGGCCTATCTTATTGAATACATGTGTTCTTGTGAATACATGTGTTCAAAAATTCAATCAAAGCAGTGAGAATACGTGTTAAAATTCAATCAAGGCAATGAGAATACATGCATTCAAATTCAGTCAAGGCAATGAGAATACATGCGTTCAAATTGAATCAAAGCAGGTCTTAAAATATCATTTGAAGTATCGCCTGCGTAGCATGGCAGACACTTAGGGATCACTTTGTCATCGTCCGTTGTTGTCTGTCCGTCACACTTTAACCTGCAACCTAACATTGGCCATAATTTGAAAAGTATTTGACCTATGTTCATAAAACTTCACACATATCTTAATCTTACCTCAAGGAATGGTTACACAATTCCAGTACCTCTGACTTTCATTTTGGCAGAGTTATGCCCCTTTTCATAAAACATTTTACCTGCAACCTTTCCATTCTCATAAATGGCCATAACTTGAAAAGTATTTGACCTGTGTTCATGAAAATTTACACACACATACTCATTTTACCTGAAGGAATGTCATTACATAACTTCCATTTCAGCAGAGTTATGCCTCTTTTCATAAAACTAACCTGCAACCTAACCTGGCTCATAACTTAGCAAAATATTGATATAGGCTCATAAAACTTTATACAGTTCTTCTTTTTCAATTACTGTAGATCCGGTATTATTCGCGAGGGTTTTATTAACGCTAATATTCATGAATCAACTGTCTTGCAAATTGAAGAACTCACGGATAAAAAACTAGAAAGCGTATCCGAAAGCTCAACCATCCGAAATTTAGTAGATTGAAGTTATCACATGATCTGTACAAGCAAGAAACGTTTTATCCTATAGAGTGGTTAACTTTACTTATTTATTAGTTTACATTGATTGGATTTAAAGTAGAGATTATGTGTTATGTCTATATTAGTATAATACCTTTATTATGTGTTATGTCTATACTAGTATAATACTTTTATTATGTGTTATGTCTATACTAGTATAACACTTTTATTATGTGTTATGTCTATACTAGTATAATACTTTTATTATGTGTTATGTCTATACTAGTATAATACTTTTATTATGTGTTATGTCTATACTAGTATAATACCTTTATTATGTGTTGTCTGTACTAGTATAATACCTTTATTATGTGTTATGTCTATACTAGTATAATACCTTTATTATGTATTATGTCTATACTAGTATAATACCTTTATTATGTGTTATGTCTATACTAGTATAATACCTTTATTATGTGTTATGTCTATACTAGTATAATACCTTTATTATGTGTTATGTCTACTAGTATAATACCTTTATTATGTGTTATGACTATACTAGTATAATACCTTTATTATGTGTTATGTCTATACTAGTATAATACCTTTATTATGTGTTATGTCTATACTAGTATAATACCTTTATTATGTGTTATGTCTATACCAGTATAATACCTTTATTATGTGTTATGTCTATACCAGTATAATACCTTTATTATGTGTTATGTCTATACTAGTATAATACCTTTATTATGTGTTATGTCTGTACTAGTATAATACCTTTATTATGTGTTATGTCTATACTAGTATAATACCTTTATTATGTGTTATGTCTATACTAGTATAATACCTTTAGTATGTGTTATGTCTATACCAGTATAATACCTTTAGTATGTGTTATGTCTATACCAGTATAATACCTTTATTATGTGTTATGTCTATACTAGTATAATACCTTTATTATGTGTTATGTCTGTACTAGTATAATACCTTTATTATGTGTTATGTCTATACAAGTATAATACCTTTATTATGTGTTATGTCTGTACTAGTATAATACCTTTATTATGTGTTATGTCTATACTAGTATAATACCTTTATTATGTGTTATGTCTGTACTAGTATAATACTTTATTATGTGTTATGTCTATACTAGTATAATACCTTTATTATATGTTATGTCTATACTAGTATAATACCTTTATTATGTGTTATGTCTATACTAGTATAATACTTTATTATGTGTCATGTCTATACTAGTATAATACTTTATTATGTGTTATGTCTATACTAGTATAATACCTTTATTATGTGTTATGTCTATACTGGTATAATACCTTTATTATGTGTTATGTCTGTACTAGTATAATACCTTTATTATGTGTTATGTCTGTACTAGTATAATACCTTTATTATGTGTTATGTCTGTACTAGTATAATACCTTTATTATGTGTTATGTCTATACTAGTATAATACCTTTATTATGTGTTATGTCTATACTAGTATAATACCTTTATTATGTGTCATGTCTATACTAGTATACCTTTATTATGTGTTATGTCTATACTAGTATAATACCTTTATTATGTGTTATGTCTATACTAGTATAATACCTTTATTATGTGTTATGTCTATACTAGTATAATAGTTTATTATGTGTTATGTCTATACTAGTATAATACCTTTATTATGTGTCATGTCTATACTAGTATAATACCTTTATTATGTGTTATGTCTATACTAGTATAATACCTTTATTATGTGTCATGTCTATACTAGTATAATACCTTTATTATGTGTCATGTCTATACTAGTATAATACTTTATTATGTGTTATGTCTATACTAGTATAATACCTTTATTATGTGTCATGTCTCTACTAGTATAATACCTTTATTATGTGTTATGTCTATACTAGTATAATACTTTATTATGTGTTATGTCTATACTAGTATAATACCTTTATTATGTGTCATGTCTATACTAGTATAATACCTTTATTATGTGTTATGTCTATACTAGTATAATACCTTTATTATGTGTCATGTCTATACTAGTATAATACCTTTATTATGTGTTATGTCTATACTAGTATAATACCTTTATTATGTGTTATGTCTATACTAGTATAATACCTTTATTATGTGTTATGTCTATACTAGTATAATACCTTTATTATGTGTTATGTCTATACTAGTATAATACCTTTATTATGTGTTATGTCTGTACTAGTATAATACCTTTATTATGTGTTATGTCTATACTAGTATAATACCTTTATTATGTGTTATGTCTATACTAGTATAATACCTTTATTATGTGTTATGTCTATACTAGTATAATACCTTTATTATGTGTCATGTCTATACTAGTATAATACTTTATTATGTGTCATGTCTATACTAGTATAATACCTTTATTATGTGTCATGTCTATACTAGTATAATACCTTTATTATGTGTTATGTCTATACTAGTATAATACTTTATTATGTGTTATGTCTATACTAGTATAATACTTTATTATGTGTCATGTCTATACTAGTATAATACTTTATTATGTGTTATGTCTATACTAGTATAATACCTTTATTATGTGTTATGTCTATACTAGTATAATACTTTATTATGTGTTATGTCTATACTAGTATAATACCTTTATTATGTGTTATGTCTATACTAGTATAATACTTTATTATGTGTTATGTCTATACTAGTATAATACCTTTATTATGTGTTATGTCTATACTGGTATAATACCTTTATTATGTGTTATGTCTATACTAGTATAATACCTTTATTATGTGTCATGTCTATACTAGTATAATACCTTTATTATGTGTCATGTCTATACTAGTATAATACCTTTATTATGTGTTATGTCTATACTAGTATAATACCTTTATTATGTGTTATGTCTATACTAGTATAATACTTTATTATGTGTTATGTCTATACTGGTATAATACCTTTATTATGTGTTATGTCTATACTGGTATAATACCTTTATTATGTGTTATGTCTATACTAGTATAATACTTTTATTATGTGTTATGTCTATACTAGTATAATACCTTTATTATGTGTTATGTCTGTACTAGTATAATATCTTTATTATGTGTTATGTCTATACTGGTATAATACCTTTATTATGTGTTATGTCTATACTAGTATAATACCTTTATTATGTGTCATGTCTATACTAGTATAATACCTTTATTATGTGTCATGTCTATACTAGTATAATACCTTTATTATGTGTTATGTCTATACTAGTATAATACCTTTATTATGTGTCATGTCTATACTAGTATAATACCTTTATTATGTGTTATGTCTATACTAGTATAATACCTTTATTATGTGTCATGTCTATACTAGTATAATACCTTTATTATGTGTCATGTCTATACTAGTATAATACCTTTATTATGTGTTATGTCTATACTAGTATAATACCTTTATTATGTGTTATGTCTATACTAGTATAATACCTTTATTATGTGTCATGTCTATACTAGTATAATACCTTTATTATGTGTTATGTCTATACTAGTATAATACCTTTATTATGTGTTATGTCTATACTAGTATAATACCTTTATTATGTGTCATGTCTATACTAGTATAATACCTTTATTATGTGTTATGTCTATACTAGTATAATACCTTTATTATGTGTCATGTCTATACTAGTATAATACCTTTATTATGTGTTATGTCTATACTAGTATAATACCTTTATTATGTGTTATGTCTATACTAGTATAATACCTTTATTATGTGTCATGTCTATACTAGTATAATACCTTTATTATGTGTTATGTCTATACTAGTATAATACCTTTATTATGTGTTATGTCTATACTGGTATAATACCTTTATTATGTGTTATGTCTGTACTAGTATAATACTTTTATTATGTGTTATGTCTGTACTAGTATAATACCTTTATTATATGTTATGTCTATACTAGTATAATACCTTTATTATGTGTTATGTCTGTACTAGTATAATACCTTTATTATGTGTTATGTCTATACTGGTATAATACCTTTATTATGTGTTATGTCTGTACTAGTATAATACTTTTATTATGTGTTATGTCTGTACTAGTATAATACCTTTATTATATGTTATGTCTATACTAGTATAATACCTTTATTATGTGTTATGTCTATACCAGTATAATACCTTTATTATGTGTTATGTCTGTACTAGTATAATACTTTTATTATGTTTTATGTCTGTACTAGTATAATACCTTTATTATATGTTATGTCTATACTAGTATAATACCTTTATTATGTGTTATGTCTGTACTAGTATAATACCTTTATT
Source organism: Cyrtodaria siliqua (assembly GCA_037043455.1). Classification (NCBI taxonomy): domain Eukaryota; kingdom Metazoa; phylum Mollusca; class Bivalvia; order Adapedonta; family Hiatellidae; genus Cyrtodaria; species Cyrtodaria siliqua. The sequence continues at coordinate 17,006 of JAWPHD010011974.1, forward strand.
ATGTGTTATGTCTATACCGGTATAATACCTTTATTATGTGTTATGTCTGTACTAGTATAATACTTTTATTATGTGTTATGTCTGTACTAGTATAATACCTTTATTATATGTTATGTCTATACTAGTATAATACCTTTATTATGTGTTATGTCTATACCAGTATAATACCTTTATTATGTGTTTTGTCTATACCAGTATAATACCTTTATTATGTGTTATGTCTATACTAGTATAATACCTTTATTATTTGTTATGTCTGTACTAGTATAATACCTTTATTATGTGTTATGTCTATACTAGTATAATACCTTTATTATGTGTTATGTCTATACTAGTATAATACCTTTATTATCTGTTATGTCTATACTAGTATAATACTTTTATTATGTGTTATGTCTATACTAGTATAATACTTTTCAGAAATATTAATTTTAATACACATGTTGAATCGAGGTTATTGATAAAGTTATTATGTGTTATGTCTATACTAGTATAATACATTTTAGAAATATTAATTTAAATACACATGTTGAGTCGAAGATATTGATAAAGTTATTATGTGTTATGTCTATACTAGTATAATACTTTTTAGAAATATTAATTTTAATACACATGTTGAATGGAAGATATTGATAAAGTTATTATGTGTTATGTCTATACTAGTATAATACTTTTTAGAAATATTAATTTTAATACACATGTTGAATCGAAGCTATTGATAAAGTTATTATGTGTTATGTCTATACTAGTATAATACATTTTAGAAATATTAATTTTAATACACATGTTTAATCGAAGATATTGATAAAGTTCAAAGTGCGACTTCTATATTTCAAAAATACAAATGTTAATTTCTGTTTACTGTAATTATATTTGTTAAACATCTGTCAATGAATAAGCATTACAAATCATGTTTAATACAATCTTAACATTTATTTTCATAGGATGCATAGGTAACTTAGTATAATTGATAGGATAATTGATACGCATCCGGCCTATAAACAGGACTCCGATAGCGGATGTAGTCCGAATTAACGAATTAAGTGTGAAATAGATGTATCAGGGAAAACCTAATGAAATAAGCAAAATTCGACAATAAACACAAGAGAAATACATTTTGCTTGGACGCGAATTCATGAACACGCTAATGAATCAAAGACCCTATGATTCGCGAACTTAAGATCACGAGGAAATAATGTGATCTACAGTAGTCAATGCCGTTGAGATGTCCGATAACTCTGACTTTAATTTAGACAGAGTTATGCCTCTTTTCATAAAACCTAATCTAGCTCATAACTTGGTAAAATGTTGACCTGTGGTCATGAAACTTTATACAGTTATTCTTTTTCAGTTAGTCAATGCCATTGATATGTTCAATAACTCTGACTTTAATTTTGGCAGAGTTATGCCCCTTTATATATAACTTTAACATTCAACCTAAACCTAGCTCATGACTTGGTTAAATGTTGAACTATGGTCATGAAACTTTATACAGTTCCTTCTTATCAATTATCCAAAGCAGTTATACCCTTTTTCATAAACTTTGACAATTTAAAAAAATCTGCTCCATAATTCATGAAGGATTGCACCCCTTGTCTTCAAACATTATAGTTAGATTATCCTTGAGGAATAAGCACATGGCAAGAAGACACAAATGTTCCGCGGAACATTCTTCTAGTTTAGCATTATTGCGCAAGGAATTTTCACAATGTGAAGTATATTAACCATTAGACTGCTTCACTGCGCATGTACAATTTCACTCATACAAGCGACGGTCAAACACCGATTTCTTCGCCGTATATTACTGCAAAATAAAGCGCATTCCAACCATGATCGTGGCCAAGCGTCTGATCTGCGTTCTATAAAAAGATATACATGTATTGGGTTTTCACTCAATATTGTTTACATAATGCAGACGCGTCACTTACATAAAGGAATTAAGGTGGCGGGATATCTATAAACTGCGAAAATGACTACGCCTACAAAACAAGCAGGTAAACATAATGGCAGACTTCTACAGTCGTTTATATTTAAACGATGTGTAGCAGTCTAATTAACCATGGGACCATTTACATTTTGCAATATTGTAGATGATTAAATTACAGAGGCATCTGTCCTGGTTTACTTGTAAGTTTGTTGTTCTATATTATTAAATGAAAAAAAACAACATTGCATCACACTTTCGTCATGTAACATAGTATAAACCTTATTTGTACCTCTTCAAACAGAGTTAATGGGTGTGAGATTTCTTGTCCACACAGTAACTTGAAGTATACTGAAAGCCAAAAGAAACGCACCACCATTTTGAATGTACCAATTGCGCATACTGTTTCCATAATAACAATCTATTTGAATGTTCGAATTTGTTCCTTAGAGAAAAAAAACACCAATTACCAATGTTTGAAATGTCCCCACAACTAAAAAAACAACAACAAACAAAACAATATTAAAAGTTATAAACTTGATGTGTTTCTTTTTGTGTTCAGTATTTCCCTCTATTGACTCATGAGTCAAAGGACACCTTGTCCCACTTCTAAAAATGTTGTCCGCATAAAAACCTTCAAGAATTGTTCCAACCCTCATAGAAGTTAAAGGTAGACGATCTTTGGTATTAAAGAGAATAACTCTCTTTAGGTAAATAGGTCAATGAACAAAGATGAAAGAATACATGTTATTTTAAGGTTTGTTTCAATCAGATCTAGGATAAGTTCGACAAAAAGCAAAATTGACCTATGTGTTGCAGAGTTACTGCCCTTGATTGTTTCAAAATAAAGGAATTGCAGCTTGTTTGCACCATAACTGTAGTAAATGTCTTCTGATTTCCACCAACTTTTAGTTGAAGGTTTATTTCAGTGAGATCTCTGAAGATTTTGACAATGAGCAAAATTGATGAGGACTAATTCCCCATCAATTTATCAAAATATTAGGAGAATTCCAGCTTGTTTACACAATAACTTTCAACAATTTCATCAAATTTAAGTTTTAGCTCGACTGATCAAAGATGAGTAGAGCTTATGCCATGGTGCGTCGTTTGTCGTCCGTCTGTAAACTTTTTTTTGTGGCCACTACACCTCTGAAACTACTTGACGGATTTTCATGAAACTTGACAGGAATGTTGCTCTTGATGTCTAGTTGATCCTAGCAAAAATTCAGGTCAGCCGAAAATTCAACGTCTAAAAATAGATTTTAAAAATGTGATTTTGTGGTGACTGCTTCTCAAAAACCATAAGTGATATTGATTTCGAACCTTTACCTTTACCAAAATGAATGCCACTACATGTAGTTGGTCCTAACCAAAGTTCATTTTGATTGGATGTCAAACATGGCTGCCAGTGGCCATCTTTGTTTACATAGAGTTATATAGGAAAAACTTGTGGTCACTACTCCTCTGAAACAACTGGATGGAATTTCATAAAAGTTGACATGAATGTTGTTCTTGATGTCTAGTTGATCCTAGCAAAAATTCAGGTCAGTAGGAAATTCAAGATGGCAGCCACTGCTCAAAATAGATTTTAAAAAAGTGACAACTACTTCTCAAAAACTGTAAGTGATATTGAATTGGAACCTTTACCAAAATGACTGGTACGACATCTTGCAAGCTGATCAGGGTGCTCATCAGTCATTTGACCGAAACACTCCTTTGTACTGTAAATGGACTGCTCCAAATTCAAAGAAAGGACATTCCATTATACATTCATAGAGGGATATGGATTAAGTCTCCTTTGTATTTTTGGCTCTCAGAAAAAGACTGAAAACAAATTGTAGGATTTTAGAATTTTATTTTGATTCTGATTTTCCAAATAAAACCACTGAGACAAGAGCAAATCTACTTGTACTGGTGAGATAGTAACCTGATTCTCAGGAGAAATTGCATAACATGACCTGTGACCTGGTCACACACCTGCTATATTTATGAATATGGATCATTCCATTTATGTTACAATATGCACGGTGCATGATCAAAACTAATTTTCACGGATAAAAGTCGATTCGGCTCCTAATCGCTACTGATGGGCTCCTAATATTCACTGTTGTTTTGGGATAACCAAGGTAACTCGTTTTTCTAGTGACCTTCTTTATTGTCGGATTATTTCCTTGTTACGCTTTCTTTTGTAATTGTAATGCTTTCACGGAACAGAATGATACTATGTTCGCCCAATGTACAACACTGTCTCTGTGTAATGTTTGTGAAATCGACACAGTTTAGTTTTGTTGTGCGATTCTGGTTGGGCAAAGGCGAATATTGATCATTTGAACTGATTTTTTTCATTTGTTTATAGACATTTTTAGATTTTATTTTGAGTTCGTTTAATCTATTTTATTGTATTTAATGTTCCGTGTAATAAAAAAGAATAGAAAATTCTTCCTGCATAGAAAAATCTTACAATTTACGCATTTAATCGAGACACCTAATCGTCCTGGATATGGGCACCTAATTGGTTCAGTACTCGACCAAAGTACGATGCGTTTCTTTTTTCTTCTTCTGATTACTTCATCAGATGGGTAAGAATCTCAGAGAAAACATTATACAAAAGCGCCGGAAGGAGTTAAACATTTGGGCGGTGGATGTTGGGGGTTGGGAGATTTTTCGAAATTACCCTGTAATTGACGCATTCTGGTGAATTCTGAGGACTTTATAAATATAAAATGAAATACAAATGAAGAATTTATAATGCATTATTAATATAATAATAATACTATTTGCATCTTCGCAAAGTAATAGTATACAAGTACTAATATGTGTATCAATGTCATAAAAGAAAAAAATCATGCGCTTGTCTAATTTCTACATACATCACACAATGTCATACATGTATGTACTAAAACAATCATATGGCAAGACGCACAGCTTAAATGTTCATTATGAAGAACGAAGGTTACACACACACATACAAAAAGATACAAACGATACTTAAAAAAACAACAGTATAATTTGAACATCGATTCTCGCGTACTGTATTCTTGAACAGTTTGTGACATATTCAGTTAATTCCAATTTTCCCAAATAACTGCCCGTGATAAAAAATATTGTAAACGGCAGTCTTTTAAAAAAATATTGAAATTTACACTTCGCCGAAAATTGGTTCCTTGCCGAGATATGTTGAGATTTCACCTTATTTTTCAGTAAGTTATCAAATTTGTGTTCATCTGTTTTTATGCTTAGATTTTATAGTAAAATAAAAATCTTTGTCAGAATGAATATGAAATGAAAAGACAACAATATTCAAGATTCGGTTTTAAAAAGATACATATATTGAATCAATTTGCATGAATGTACATGAAATATATAATTAAGGATTACTGATGGCATTGTTTGCGAGCAATGGACATTAATTAGGTCATAGCAAATCTGACATTTTTAAAACTATGTCTAGCCAATTTATAAAGCTTATTCCTCGAATGCTTGTTTTTGTCAGGCTTTAATGTCAGTTATTTTATTTACAAAATATACTATATCCGTTCATCAGGTTGTACACTATTAAGATTAACATCACTTGCTGACATTTTAATGTGCGAATGTATTATTGTTTTTATATGTGTATATCAAAATGAAGAGCTGTATACATTTAATAGTTGAATGCTGGCATTTGTACATTTTAACGTGATTAACCGCAGATCTTATAACTTTATTCAGAGGTTACTAAGTACCCAGCCAGCAATCCTATATGTAACCTTCATCGGCCAGATATTTTTTTTTATATCGGACCAGTATTGCAAACCATATCGGCCCGAGATTGGCGTGTCCATCGGTTTCGAATATGACCGATATCTTGTCGGCTACACATCGGTCCAATATCGGTTAGATATCGTTTTAATTTACTATCCATCATCGGTCAGACATCGGTTAGTTATCTATCCGATATGTATCCGATATAGTTTCGACCTAAAGTGGGCCCAATATCAAAATGACATCTGTCAGAAAAAAATCAAATTCGTTCTATTGTCCCCATCCAGCTAGTACAGTATGTAGCTAGAGCATCGGATTACCAATCCAAAATATATATGTTTTGCAACATACAAGATTATCGGGCGTTTAATTCCGTCCGATTTTTTTTATAATTTTGCAATGTAAAAAAAGGACATTTGCGAGGAATATCTGTTCACATTAACAATAAATATACATTATTCAAAATGAAATGACATACAAACAAAAAATTCAAAAAATTGGAAAATACAGTCAGCAAGCCTATATCGGACCGATGTTAAACCGATATGTTTCCTAGATAGACATCGGGCCTTGCCGCTCTGTTACCGATATCGGATAGATATCGGTAACAGAGCGGCACGTCTGCATAACGGCCCGATGTCTATGACGGATAACGGATAGATAACGGATAGACATCGGGCCGATCTGCCGACATTCCGACCAATTACCGATATCTATCCGATATGGCGATGCTGGCTGGGTATGTGGTTTAACAATATTTATGTTAACATTTGTATAAATGATGAGACTCAAATAAACACTTCCAGTGTAAAAACTGTCGCGTTGCCTACAAGTGGCCGATACATTCTCAAAAAAACATAAGAATATCTACGCTTTAAAAAATACTAAAAGAACAAAGCAAACATCAAATTCCTGTATACTTAACTAAATTAAATCAATTAACAAAAAGGCCGGTAAGCTTGTAAACTTACAAAAAAAGCAGGTAATTACCGGCTCAAAGCCTGAGAAATGGCAGGCCTGTAATGATAAAGGGCGTTACACAAACAAACAGTCAGAATCAGATAATACATGTATTAGACGTAAATTATATTAAAAATGACTTTAATTAACTTATATTAACTTAAATATATTATAAATGACTTTAGTTAGTACATACACAAGTTTTAACCATGTTCTGTTTCAGATGATATCTTTTTTATTGCAATGACAAAAGCAGCTACTTATAAGGTGCCCTATTGGATAAAAAAGTGAGGTTCCTTGTTGTCCACGTAGTTGTGCAAATTAGGTGCCTTTGAAAATATTACATACCTCTAAATGAACCGATATTTCATCATTATACAACCGTGAAACACTTCATGGTTTCTTATATCGCAACTATGGATGCTAATGTATCTATCCTTGCGTACAAAGGCATACAAAATGGTATAAATAATGTAAAAATGTTTGTTAAGTATTGTCACTACTGAAATCCATACAGCAGTGCACCATTTCAATGCTTATTTTGCGAAAATGACTTAAGTTTTCTACTATATATTTAGCTATAAAGTTAAATCTAGCATAAACTAGTGTTCCGTGGTAGTAAAAATGAACTGAACTTATGGTTCTGTTGCCGGTTTTGCCTCCGTTTAAAGCCAATCACCTTCCAACACCATTTTTTATCCGAAAAAAAAGAGGTGCTTATCCGTTCTTATTCAGGCAACGTATATTTTATCCGTGAAAATTAGTTTTGATCATGCACCGTGATATGGTGATTTGCAGAAATTACTGTTGAGCAGCAAATATACTAATATAGTTAGACTGATGTTGGAAGGGATTTAATTGATATAGCTTTATAATTAAAATTTGTGGTAGCATAATGACATTTTTATAAGCTAGAAAAAGATATATTCTTTATACTAGGATAAAATTGAGATTATAATGTTGCATAGGTAATGTTGCATAATAAATCATATTATATTTAGGAATATAGGAATGTTGCTCTTGATGTCTAGTAGGTCCTATGTAAAAGCGCGGCGGATTTGTAACCGGAGGCCCCGGGTTCAATCCTCCGTGGTGCCACTGTGTTCCGTCGGTGTGTTCTTGGGCAAGACACTTTCCCTTAGCCTCGTCCGTCGGATGGGGACGTAAACCGGGCGGTCCCGTGTATAGGTCTATCCTCCGAGCAAGTTAAAGAACCATAGGAATCTATTCGATAATAAGAGTAGGGCAGGTTCCCGGATTCCTATGTATCCTTCCCCTCTCTCTGGGGCGGCTCTAAATAACCTATACTGTGTTGATGAGCCGTTAAACAACATTCAGTTCAGTTCCTATGTAAAAATAAGTTTGGCCTAAAATTCAAGATGGCTGCCATGGCTAAAAATAGATTTTAATAATACAATTTTGTGGCTACTTCTCTAAAACCATAAGTGGTATCGGTTTGGTACCTTTACCAAAATGACTTTCATAAAACTTTACAGGAATGTTTGTCTTGATATCTGTTAGTCCCAAGTAAAAATCAGGTTGGCCAGAAATTCAAGATGGCTGCCACAGCTTAAATACATGTTTGTGGCAACTACTTCTCAAAATCATAAGTGGTATTGATTTGGAACCTTTACTAAAATGACTGACATGACATGTAGTTGGTCCTAAACAAATTTCATTTTGATTCCATGTCAAACGTGGCTGCCAGCGACCATCTTTTTTTACATAGAGTGATATAGGAAAAATGTGTGGTGACTACTTCTCTGAAAGTGTTGGTCTTATTTCAATAAAACTAGTTTGAAAAATTGGGCTGAAAGTTAATTGTGAATGGGTCATCGATAGACAGTGCGTTGCACACCAAATAACCAGCCATGAAATGTGTATATCCGGTCATGCAGCATTTAGGTAAAGAAGAACATTTCCTGAAATAATAGAAAGTAAAAATTGAACAACAAGGAAAAGAGACACATATATTATTTTCCAATACTGCATTACAAATAATACTTTGTTGACAAATAATACTTTGTTATTTAGCATCCGATAGCCAGAATACAAATTTACGTCACTTCCTCTATTGTTATAAGAGCCATATTAGCCAGTAGACTTCCTTGGGCCTTCTTGCATCTCATGTTAGAAAGAGTCTCTCTCCAAATCAGGTTAAAGTATGATTGATTATATTACCATTAAAGTGTGGAGGTATATTAGTCAGCCCACTAGGTATATTAGTCTCCAAGTCTGGTCACAGTGTGATTGATTATATTACCATTAAAGTTTGGAGGTATATTAGTCAGCCCACTAGGTATATTAGTCTCCAAATCAGGTTAAAGTATGATTGATTATATTACCATTAAAGTGTGAAGGTATATAAGTCAGCCCACTAGGTATATTAGTCTCCAAGTCTGGTCACAGTGTGATTGATTATATTACCATTAAAGTGTGAAGGTATATAAGTCAGCCCACTAGGTATATTAGTCTCCAAGTCTGGTCACAGTGTGATTGATTATATTACCATTAAAGTGTGAAGGTATATTAGTCAGCCCACTAGGTATATTAGTCTCCAAGTCTGGTCACAGTGTGATTGATTATATTACCATTAAAGTGTGTAGGTATATTAGTCAGCCCACTAGGTATATTAGTCTCCAAGTCTGGTCACAGTGTGATTGATTATATTACCATTAAAGTGTGAAGGTATATTAGTCAGCCCACTAGGTATATTAGTCTCCAAGTCTGGTCACAGTGTGATTGATTATATTACCATTAAAGTGTGAAGGTATATTAGTCAGCCCACTAGGTATATTAGTCTCCAAGTCTGGTCACAGTGTGATTGATTATATTACCATTAAAGTGTGAAGGTATATTAGTCAGCCCACTAGGTATATTAGTCTCCAAGTCTGGTCACAGTGTGATTGATTATATTACCATTAAAGTGTGGAGGTATATTAGTCAGCCCTCTAGGTCAGCATTTCTTGTTTATATGATGGTTTTGCAACAAATACTATTTTATCCTTGATAAATTAAACACTATCTTATACTTGGTTTCATCCCCTATACGGACCTCGACCTAGAGATCACAATGTCGTCCGGGTATGTGTATGTCAGTTAGTCCCTCCGTTCGTTTGTTTGCTAGTCCATGCATGGATTGTAATACTGACAAGTGGATTGTGGTTCATATGTAACATAAACGTGGATTGTAGTTCATATGTAATATAAACACATGTGGATTGTGGTTCATATGTAATATAAACACATGTGGATTGTGGTTCATATGTAATATAAACACATGTGGATTGTGGTTCATATGTAATATAATCATGAATGGATTGTGGTTCATATGTAATACTCACATGTGGATTGTGGTTCATATGTAATAGAGACACATGTGGATTGTGGTTCATGTGTTATACAAGTGGATTGTGGTTCATATGTAATGTAAGTCTGGATTGTGGTTCATATGTAATATAGACACGTGGATTGTGGTTCTTATGTAATACTCACGAGTGAATTGTGGTTCATATGTAATACAAGTGGATTGTGGTTCATATGTAATGTAAGTCTGGATTGTGGTTCATATGTAATATAGACACGTGGATTGTGGTTCTTATGTAATACTCCGAGTGAATTGTAGTTCATATGTAATATAAGCGTGAATTGTGGTTCATATGTAATATAGTCAAGAGTGGGTTTTGGTTCATATGTAATATAGTCACAAGTGGAGTGTGGTTCATATGTAATATAGTCATGAATGGATTGTGGTTCATATGTAATATAGTCATGAATGGATTGTGGTTCATATGTAATATAATCATGAATGGATTGTGGTTCATATGTAATATAATCATGAATGGATTGTGGTTCATATGTAATATAGTCATGAGTGGATTGTGGTTCATGGGTAATGTAATCACAAGTGGATTAATGTAGTCAAGAATGGATTCTGGTTCATATTTAGTACTCACACGTGGATTGTGGTACATATGCAATAGTCATAAGTGGATTGTGGTTCATATGCAATAGTCATAAGTGGATTGTGGTACATATGCAATAGTCATAAGTGGATTGTGGTACATATGCAATAGTCACAAGTGGATTGTGGTTCATATGTAATATAGTCACAAGTTGATTGTGTTCACATATAATAGTTACATGTGAATTGTGGAATAGACAGAGGTGGATTTTGTTTTACTGTCCCCACCGTTTCAAAGAAAATTGAAGGAACACATAAAGTGTTTTTGTCTGAACATTGTCCATCACACGTTTTGGACTATTCCTTCAGTTTTGAAAGGATTTAACTCATATTTGGAAGGCTTGTATGCCATCATGTGAAGATGAATATATTAATAATCAATTGGATTAGACCATTTTAACTCAGTTATGACACATTTGGACTTAGACATTTTATAGCCTAATAAAAACCTTGTGGAAGCAACTGTCAATCATATTTGGTAGAATTGTTTTCAATAGCATATATAATAAACAGATTATTACTGAAGTATGTGTTCTGGAAGATTCTCCACCTCTTGTAGATATACCATATCCCTAGGATTACACTCCAGAAATCCTGTACATATACCTGTCATGTTACATGTAAGTACGGTGACCCACATATTGTACAGAACATGCCACAGTGGGCTTCAAGTTATCCACACCCATACTGATACAGGCCATTCATATTACAGGTAAGTACACACACAAGACTTAGTATTGTACAGAACATAGGGTAGCAGGGCTTCAAGTTACCCACACCCATTACAGATACATGTTACAGGTAAGTACACAAGTACTGTTTATTGTACAGAACATAGGGTAGCAGGGCTTACCCACACCTTTTCACTTAGAAAATGTTCATGGATTGTTATTACACTTGACATACAGTGCACATGTGATGATATGATATGTCTATATCAATGGTTTTCAATTCTGCAATTTGTTTTTACAGATTTTTTTTTTTTTACTTAAAATTTATATAAAACAACAACAACGGAGTATTCAAGTTCTACTTTATCTGCCCTTGTTGTGTTTTCTTTCCCTTTATATTCTTTTTCAACCTCTTAGGAAAGGAACAATATGAGGCGGAGCAGCGCATATTTTGGGAGTATTCCAGTTTAATGACTTGTATTCATTTTGTTCCATATACAACCTCTAGTATTGTTTTAGGACCTAAGTAGCTGCAATGTTTATTTTTATCTGGTATTGTAGAAATGCAGCAACACACTCTGTGGAGCAGTCATTGCTGTTTTGTGGACCTAAGATGGGAAAACTTCTTACTCTGAGAGATATCATCAGAAAGGTAGGTGATTTCTTTAAAATCAGTAGATTATCAAAACATTTATAGAAAATGATATTAATGCATGTGATACTTCTGTTTAAATGATCTTTTATTGAATTATTCTGCTAACCCAATGCACTGTGACCTTATGATTAACCCAGTGCCTGTGACCATATGCCTCTAAACCCAATGACCTGTGACCTTATGCCTCTAAACCCAATGCCCTGTGACTTTATGCCTCTAAACCCAATGACCTGTGACCATATGCCTCTAAACCCAATGACCTGTGACTTTATGCCTCTAAACCCAATGACCTGTGACTTTATGCCTCTCAACACAATGACCTGTGACTTTATGCCTCTGAACCCAATGACCTGTGACTTTATGCCTCTAAACCCAATGTCCTGTGACCTTATGCCTCTAAACCCAATGACCTGTGACTTTATGCCTCTAAACCCAATGTCCTGTGACCTTATGCCTTTAAACCCCATGGCCTGTGTACTTATATGCTCTACACCCAATGGCCTGTGACTTCATGCCTCTAAACCCAATGGCCTGTCACCTTATGCCTCTGAACCCAGTGCCCTGTGCAAATTGGATCTATTTAAACATGATAAGGGGTAATTTGTCTTAACAATGAGGAAAAACATCAAAGACACATTTATACAAATGCATGAATTTATTATTAATCATTTTATCGATTGTCAAAGCTAGTGTAACAAATCTGCATAACAATAACTGTGTTGAAATACTTAATAATACGTCAGAAAACAAATTCAACTGAAAAATAACTCGCAAATCGTGATATTTCACCGATAGAAATGTTATATTATGTATATCTTCAACTTGGAAATCATGACCTTTGACCCATAGAAATGTACTAATACGACCATCTTCGACTCAGAAATCATGACCTTTGACATATAGAAATGTAATATTACAAATATCTTCGACTCAGATATAATTACCCTTGACCCATAGAAATGTAATATTACGAATATATTCGACTCGGAAATCCTGACCTTTGACCCATAGAAATGTAATAATACGAATATCTTCTACTCAGAAATCATGACCCATAGATATGTAATAATACGAATATCTTTGACTCGGAAATCATGACCTTTGACCCATAGAAATGTAATAATACGAATATCTTTGACTCGGAAATCGTGACCTTTGACCCATAGAAATGTAATAATAACTTGATACCTTTTATTCAGATAATCCAAAGAGCTTAAAAGCTCACGTGGGCAAAAATACAAAAATACAATGCAATACAATAAGTTGACAATATGAGAACCTGTTCCAGAAGACTGTCTACTGATCTTTTAATTTTGTTATGACCATAAAGATCAAAGTGAAAGCACACCATCAGGAACTATAAATTGTATTCCATTGTATAATTTCACAATGCTCATATCAAAACTGTCTTGTTTACGGTTCATGTGTGTCATGCGCACGGAGCACAATGCCGACTTTCACGTTGATGCATCATGTCTTTCTCCAACACACCCCACCCACACCCCACACTGACTGTTAAAAATCTAGGCATCCAGTTGGAACTGACTTTTCTCATGTTCAAGTCCTTATCTATTCTATGAACAGTAGCATTTCTCAAATCTAAAGTATTATGCAAGATGACGCACAGACAATTACCTGCCTCCATAACTTAACACTTTGATTTACTGTATAAAAATTGTGCTGCTCAGTACAACCTAACCAATCTTGCTTTGATTGCATTTTTAAAAATAAATACGACAACAATGATCTATTTTACATTGTATTGCTTAAGAAAATGTGAAATTATAAGTAGGCAAAATATCAAGATGATATAAAGCAAAATATGAAAATTACAGGAAAATGTACATGGACTTCTGGAACAGCCCTCGTATAGTCATTTTAGGAAAAGCAATGACAACCTCATTTTCTGCATAAATTGTTTAATTTATTTTGTCGAATTAAAATATTCAAATATTGAAAACGAAAATCTGACGTGTACGTTAAACAAAGCATGACATGAATTTTGTAAACCGCTGTGCCAATATTGGACAAACTAGTCATTTAATCGTTGTTTAACAATGATTAAGAATACAATTGGATGTCCAATAGTTTGGGCTTACCATGATTCATATAGATCGAGAGAGCATAATGTTTTTACAATGAGGCCCAATTTACATGGTTTCATATTGTAAGCTCATTGATTGCTTCTTTATTTTTCCACACAATTGGAGGTCATTCAAACAATACCTTAATACAAATAGTAACAATAATGTATTTATACATGACAATGAATATTTTATGATATGAAAAAAATAACAAATATATACAGTAATACTGAATTACTAGTACCGGTACTATATGAATTAATTATGCACAACTATAATAGCCTTTGCGTCCATTGTAAACCCAGATCAGCCTGCGAGTGACTCGCAGACTGATCAGGGTTTACAATGTCCATCTGCTGATCAGTCACCCAAAACACTCCTTTTCACATAAATGGAACGGTCTTAATTCAAAGAAAGAACAGTCCATTATATATATGTAGCAGGTTAAGGGTTAACTTGAGTTTACATATTGTGCTCATGATTATTATACAGATTAGTCTAAGATAATTTCAGTATTCCAGTTTTATCATAGAAATATTTAGTTACTATCAACATTTATTTATGAAGTTATATTAAAATATTCTGTTTAGAAATAAACAAGTAATTGAATCTGCACCCATCCTTTACGAGACAAAAATTAAGTACTTCTGCTAATTTAACACTTAATTGTCAAAACCAGAAAATGTTTTTTTTAAATTCGATGTATCTTGATACAACATCATAACAAAACTCAACCTTATCAAAATGAAATATAAAGAAAAGCGAATGTCATAACATTTTTAATTTTCCATGTTCATTTGTTCATTTCCAAGTTTTGATGTTCTGTTGTTGTGTTCAAATTCAAATGTTGTCTTAATAAATACTATTACAGAACATTTTGTTCAAGGCCTAATTTTGGAAATGATACAAGAACCATATCATTCGCAACAGTAAGACATCTGCAACTAATATTAACAAGACAGAAACCGAGACCCAGTCTTCAGTTTCTGATATTAAGCCATTAATATACACAAGATACAGGAAAGGGCTACTGGCTCCTCCCAATAGTTATCAAATACTTCATTATTTAAAATATGAGTTTGATATGACATTCTACCTAATTCTCCATACACAAATCATTTTGCGTGGTATGACATTCTACCTAATTCTCCATACGTCAAATCATTTTGCGTGGTATGACATTCTACCTAATTCTCCATACACAAAATCATTTTGCGTGGTATGACATTCTACCTAATTCTCCATACACAAATCATTTTGCATGGTATGACATTCTACCTAATTCTCCATACGTCAAATCATTTTGCGTGGTATGACATTCTACCTAATTCTCCATACACAAAGTCATTTTGCGTGGTATGACATTCTACCTAATTCTCCATAAAGTCATTTTACGTGGTATGACATTCTACCTAATTCTCCATAAAGTCATTTTGCATGGTATGACATTCTACCTAATTCTCCATACATAAAATCATTTTGCGTGGTATGACATTCTACCGAATTCTCCATACATAAAATTATTTTGCATGGTATGACATTCTACCTAATTCTCCATACATAAAATCATTTTGTGTGGTATGACATTCTACCTAATTCTCCATAAACAAAATCATTTTGCGTGGTATGACATTCTACCTAATTCTCCATACACAAATCGTTTTGCGTGGTATGACTTTCTACCTAATTCTCTATATACAAAATCATTTTGCATGGTATGATATTCTACCTAATTTTCTATACACAAAATCATTTTGCGTGGTGTGACATTCTACCTAATTCTCCATACACAAATCGTTTTGCGTGGTATGACATTCTACCTAATTCTCCATACGTCAAATCATTTTGCGTGGAATGACATTCTACCTAATTCTCCATAAACAAAATCATTTTGCGTGGTATGACATTCTACCTAATTCTCCATACACAAATCGTTTTGCGTGGTATGACATTCTACCTAATTCTCTATACACAAAATCATTTTGCATGGTATGATATTCTACCTAATTCTCTATACACAAAATCATTTTGCGTGGTGTGACATTCTACCTAATTCTCCATACACAAATCGTTTTGCGTGGTATGACATTCTACCTAATTCTCCATACGTCAAATCATTTTGCGTGGAATGACATTCTACCTAATTCTCCATACACAAAAATCATTTTGCGTGGTATGACATTCTACCTAATTCTCCATACACAAAATCATTTTGCGTGGTGTGACATTCTACCTAATTCTCCATACACAAATCGTTTTGCGTGGTATGACATTCTACCTAATTCTCCATAAACAAAATCATTTTGCGTGGTATGACATTCTACCTAATTCTCCATACACAAATCGTTTTGCGTGGTATGACATTCTACCTAATTCTCTATACACAAAATCATTTTGCATGGTGTGACATTCTACCTAATTCTCCATACACAAATCGTTTTGCGTGGTATGACATTCTACCTAATTCTCCATACACAAAAATCATTTTGCGTGGAATAAAATTCTACCTAATTCTCCATACACAAAAATCATTTTGCGTGGTCTTTTTAATATTCAGGAGTTTTTTTGCAGAATTGCAGATGAACTCTTTCTTTACTATTTGCCTGTGCAGAACCCCAAATCTGACTACAGTAATTTAGAACAGATGAATTTTATCAAAAAGATCTAGTTTATGTTTCAATTGAATATATGTATTTACATGATTTATATAAACATTTATTTAGCTTAAAAAAACAAACTTTTTGACCTTTACCCGCACATGTAGTTTGTATTTCAGAAAATGACCAGACAGATGTTAATACTATTCCTAAGCATGAACATCTATTAACAATATCATGATTACATCCATCATAAGTAAAAAATAAATGTTCAGGTAACTTTCCAGCTTTCCTAAACACCTTAACTTTTGGTTTTTGATGTATTTACCTTCAATTTCCAGGTATCACAATATTCTTTTAACAGGTTCAAATAATGCTTCATTTTTTCTGCAGTATTTGCAAGTAAATACTATATCATGAGCATACAGTAACATGAACATCTTCAACATACCAACATCAATTCCATTCAGGCGTTTGTTTAGAAATGTATCTTAATCATTTATAAACATGGAGAACAAGAATGGTGATAATCTTTCTCCCTGGCATACAGCCAGCATACCGTTATATTCACCATTCAGTTCATTACAATTTTTTTTACTCTGGTTTTTACACAATCATATATTGACTTAACAATGTTAGACGTTTTACCTCTTAGCTTCAACTTTATCATATGCATATGTTTCTCGCAGAAATCAGAAACCCATAGAAATGTAATAATATGAGTATCTTTCACTCAGAAATCATGATATTTCACCAATAGAACTGTAATAATCACTCAAAAAAACAAAATGACTTTCAGAAAGTAGAAATGTAATAATATATGTAAAAGTATTAATTAGAGAGTTTGTTTAACTATACATTTGTAAGAAGACGTGAAAAAATACAAATTTAACTGTGAATTTGCTCCACACAATATGTTTATGCAGTGTGTATTTGGCAGGGTATCCAGCCACCAGTGTTGGTTTTTGTTCAGTCTAAAGAGAAAGCCAATGAGTTGTTCCATGAACTGATATACGAACCCAGTGACAGGTTAGTGGTACAACTGATTGTCATTAAAGGGACACACGGCAATCTTGAAGTTTAAAATAGTGTCTCGATTTATTTACTCAGTATCAGTTTGACGTTAAACCTGCTTGCATAGAGTTTTCATGTTTTCATCTTATTCTAAGATAGGTTTAAATATATTATATATACTGAACCAAACAGCTAACGCACCAGTAGACAATACTTTTAATATCTCAAGAATAACAATCAATAAAACAAATTTCATTCTGAACGACACAAATATTTTGTCAATAACGACTGTAAATTTGAAAAAAATTCATTAAAATCAACTATGTATAATAAGTTCATACATTAAAGGTATTGTCTACTGGTGCATTAGCTGTTTGGTTCAGTATATATTATTAGTGCATTATAATCAACATTTAATAAATATTAATGATTGAACAAATGCAAGTTTGTATAAAAGCTAAAGGGATGCCATGAGTTTTAAAAAGAAATCAAGATTTCCATGTGTCCCTTTAAACTCCATGCATATTGCCACTAAATGCTAAGATGTGCATATTATAACGAATTCGGACTATTTACCAGAGTAATGTCCCCTTGAACTTTGAATTTCTATGAAAATAAGCTTGTGTGCTCGACTCATAGAATTTAAAAATTCAGGGAATGTAATGTAATTGTACATATTGTGTTAATAAGTGATCATTTTATCATTTGTTCCTAGTATTATTCACAGTCCGGTAGCGGGGGTATTAAAGTTTCCAAGTTTTAAAGTTTATTCATATAAAGAAAGCTCCATATGGAACATGTCAAGTATATAGAGTATAAAGATATTACAGAAAAAATAATTAAACAAAACTACAAAATACAGTATGTATTCAAGCTGCATGAAGGGAGATAAATCCTACACGTGATCAGAGTAAAATCTTGATAAGAGTTCTACTTCTTATTATAGGCTGCACATAGACTATTACTATTATCTGCTAGAAAACGACTTGTATGAACTGAGTGATCGTTTTATCATTCATAATATTTCTCCAGCTTAACATTAGTGATGATCATGAAAGTCTGTAATCGATCATTGGTAAAATGTAAAAATGCACTTCAAGAAATGTTAAAAATAAAATAAACTTGATTATCCAGGAGATAACAGTCATGAAATACACTTGCGAAAATGAGCAAATACACAAATAAACCCATTTTATCAATAACAAATATGTTGCTGATTAAAATAAAATAACAATGGCATAATAAACAAGACAGGAGAGAATACGTACAAAAACAGAAATCGATCATTTTAATGTTCTAGGCCTGAAACACAGGCTTAACCTGCACGTTATATTTATTAAGGAAGAACCGATTATGACTGACAATTGATCTGACAGTTACATCCAGTCGATTGGAACAGATGACTGATTGTAAATTTCAACCAATTGACAAATTAATAAACAAAACAAACATGAAATGCACTGTTAGCCTCGATAGATTAAAGTCAGAATATGCTTATTGTTAACCTTAACGGAAATGATAGAGACTTTGTGTTAAGTATTTGTGTATAATATTACTGTCAAATTTGCATTAAATCCCCAGATGTACCCAGCCGTTAATAGAAACAACTGATTAGAAACATATGCAGATTTTTAACTCTTGTGTTTACATAAACATTACATGTGCTATAAATAAACCATCTGGATCTGCACACTTCCTGTGTTGTGCTTAGCATCAGGACAGCATTCAGTGGATACAGCGTAATTAGTACACAGATATTTATTTGGCATAGTGTGTTACAGTTTAATTTTATTCAGTTGATTTGTTAGCGTAATTCTCTAAGTTGTAACGCTTCCGAGTGCTTCGTCAACTGTTTCAGTTTATGTGTTAATAAGCATATTCTGCCTTTAAGTGACATATTCATGCATTCTACATATCCTGCTAAATTGATAATTCCTTATTTTATAAAAACTTGGTAGCTCAGGGGATAAGGCCTTCGTTGCTTTTTCTGGGAAAATTGAGAAAAGGTCGCGTTTTGGGAAACAAAAGTGCGGGATAGTCAAAATTGGGAAAACGTGTTTGTGCCAAATCATGTTTATATATTGAGGGAAAAAAGTTTAGCACATAAATAACATGGTAAATCCCATTGAGCAGATTCACGGCTATGTGCTTCAGCCGCCATTAACAATATAATTAACAAGTATATGCAGGACATTATTTTTTAAATGATATCTGCGAAAAAAGTAGCATCACTTTTTAATTTACCTGCTTTATAGAAATTATAGTTTTGTTCTTATTTCAATATAAAGAGAGATAATTTTTTATCACTCGAAACTCAGAATAGTTATTTAATAAAGTTTAACCCTGTTCTTGATAATATTCTTATTTTTAATGTGAACAATGTTGTTTTATTTAAATGTGAGATAACTCTGATACTTTCTTTGAATCACACATAAGTGAAAAGCAAGAACACCTTCTGACATGCCAAAGTTATCAAATGCTTCAGATTTTAAAATAAACATTCAGTTTCTTCAAGCTAGATATGCAATTAAACGTGCTAAACTTATTTCTTTCAGTATATATAACATTGAAAACCTCGAGCAAGATTGTTTTTTCCATTGATATAATTTGACACTTCAAAAGTTATGATTAAACAAATACAAAGCTGAGGATTTGAAGCACTGTTGTATTAGAACACAGTACAAATACACAGGTACCTGACAGTTATAGCTCAATATAACACTTATCTTGTGTGTTGAAACACATTTATAATCTATTCATAGTCATTGCCATTCAGTTTGTCCGAGTCTGAAACCAAAGTAATCCACATTAGTGAATCAAGCTGCTTCACTGTGAGTGATGTCTGCAAGTAGGTGTAGATGTCATTCGTGCAGCTGAATGGACATTCAACAATGGCGGTGGACTGCGGGATGATTTGAGCCAGTTTATACAAGATCCTTGATAAGTCGGGTGAACACCTCACCAATAGTTGATGCTGGACCCTGTTGTCTGTTTCTGTAATTGAAAAAAAAAAGTTTAAGCTAAAAATGTTGCTGATGCTTCTTTTTTTCTTAATATGTGTTGGATAAATTAGTTTTTAAACTTTTTTATTTTACATTGATTGTAATGAAAGCTAACGGAACTTATTTGAATCCCTCTCAATGTCTTCCTGGGTAGAACCAGTACTAAGCAAATGCAGATAAAGTGTCTTGCTGAGGGACAAAACACGAAAGGTCATGATGGGGATCAAACCCATGACTTCAATCATGGATCCAACGCTCTACCTGTAGACAACACCACTACACAAATTAATGAAAGTCTTTTCCTCATAAATTTCCAGGTTGTGAGTATATAATAAATAGAATATATGTTGGTTTGTGATGAATATAGGATTTATATATATTTATATATAGCACTCATGAAAATATAAGTTTTCTCACTTCTCGATGAAAATAAATCCTATATTGACTCAAAACAAACAAATATCTTCTATATATTCACCTTGGGTAGTATGAACAATAACCTCTGCCTTCTTGATATGTTGATATGAAACGTGCAACACTGTACATGCTCAAAGATGTGACAACCATCTGAAAAATGAAGAACATACATCTATAGGACACTGCATACTGTCCTCTTCTAAACAACACAGCTTACTAAAACTTACAAGATGATGTATCTGATTTCCCAAGTATTGTCTGCTTAAAAAATCACAAACTGCTGTTAAAAATTGAATAGCTGGTTGTCTCCCTTAAAATAAGTGCCCTCCCTCCAACACACACACAGACACACACACACAAACTTTTTAAAAAAAGAACAACTACATTTTCGGTTTTCGATCTTTTGTACCCAAAAATCCCCAGACTAATCGAAATTCAATAAGAAAAATGAATTTTTATTTTCATTTTTTTTGTACATTTTATAAAAAGGTTCCTTCGCATTTCGCATAGCTCCCGAGCACTATTATTAGAGGCAATACAGTAAGTGTTATTTAGTACTAATTTTGCTCCATGCTAATATGGCTGAAAGCGTGAGAATTGGTACCTCATTATTACCTTGTTGCTGAGACCTTCATGAAGGTCCTGGGTTTCTGGCCATAAACACACCTTGTTAGTGAAACAGTTTCCAAACCACCACCATAACTCCTTCAACTTCAGCCAGAGTAATGAAACAGTTTCCAAACCACCACCATAACTCCTTCAACTTCAGCCAGAGTAATGAAACAGTTTCCAAACCACCACCAAAACTCCTTCAACTTCAGCCAGAGTATTAGTCTTCTTTACAAGGTCAACAAAACACAATGTCAGATGGTGTTTGTGACGGTTGATGTCCAGGGAATGAGGGGGGCCATACGTCTTATCCTCTTCTGTAAAACTGAACATATATGGTTGCTTGGAAACCATGCTTACACAAAATGGATATGTGCATATGATCACTCAGTAAATAACATAAATTTTCTTGTTTATCGAAGTGTTGTGAGTTAGATCCTCTGCCTGACAAGACTCTCCATGGCGATATTAATTTACTCACCATGACACTGTTTTTTATGACCCTGTGACCACCTCTGATTCAAGATATGGATACACTTGACTGGTTATTGACGTAGAAACAGAGCGACACTGGTAGAAATTGAGGCAAATGATTAGTTAATCGGTCACTCTTAGTGAATAGTTTTTGAAGATAAAATAACTTTAAAGGGACTGAAGGCGATCAAGAAGTGATTGATGTCAATCCAAATACAAATGAAAACCTACATAATAAATGTGCATATATCAACGGCATAATGTTATACTGTTGTATCTTGTTCTTTATTTATATATAGTTACAGCAGTTTTACACTTACCCCTCAATATATGCCCTAAATTAAGCCACGTTATTTTCCGGTTAATTATTGTTATGGTCGGTCTGGAAAGCTTGATGACTACTAGGCTGCAATTTGTTGCTAAATCATAAACATTAATTTAGATGAGGAGTATATTGCTAACAGTTGTATATATAGTTAAAAAGTACATCAGTTACAAAACAAGAATTTATAAATCTTACAGCATCCTATGACTGAATACATTTGATGATTTATAAAAACAAAACTAGCCGAGTTGTCTATAAATTTTCCAGACCAAACTATTTCATTAACAATGATTTAATCGTACGGATAAAGGATCCTACTTCAGTGCATATGCACATTGAATCTGAATCTGAAACACATTTATTGGTTGTAGTCGCATTTGGATTGACACCCATAAATGCTTCCAGATCACCTCCAGTACCTTTGCAAAGAAATCTTACCTGTTCTTTCACCATTCATTGTACTGTATCCATGCTAGGCCACGCATCGGATCTGTTTAGTTTTCAGGCTCTTTGCTTGACAGAAGGATGTTGACAGCCTTTTCAATTTCGATGCTTTTGTGCCAACCATGTTAATGATGCCCAGAATGTTAATAATGAACCCCTTTCTCACCAACCCACCTGGAAATTACTGACGCCTGACTGTGATTGGCATTGTCAGTGCTCTCATCAAGAAAGAGGGTGTATTTCTTCCCCTCAAATCTGCAAGCATTTGTTTTTCCACAAAGTCACTCAATAAAGAAACACAGTCTGTTGCTGACATAGAGGATGTACGAGTGGTTGGATCCTGTAATATGGAAGGTGCAACCTCATCTCCAAGATCTGTCATCAACTGGACTAAATCTTTTAAATGGCCCCATTTCTTTTTCACAAGGAACGTAACCTTCAGCAGTTTTTATGCCCCCACCAATCCGAAAATTGTGGAAGGGCATATAGTCTGTCCGTGCATATAGAAAATGTTGTCCGGACTTTTAACTTGTGTACTTGTTATTCAATCTTCTCCAAACTTAAGTCAAATTGTATATGGATACAATGCCTCGGCCAGTAGTTCCAGAGTTATGCTCCTTGCGATAGTAAATATTCACAAAATGTTAATGTTATCCGGACTAACTTGGGTAATTGTTATACATTCTTCTCCAATTGTGGTCAAATTGTATATGGGTGCAATGTGTCATCCAAGTTTGATAATCTGCCCCACTGCCTCAGTAATTTCAGAGTTATGCCCCTTGGAATAGTAAAAATTCACGAAATTAATGTTGTCCGGACTGTTACTTTGGTAATTGTTATCCAGTCTTCTCCAAACTTGGTCAAACTGTATATGGGCACAATGTCTTGTTCAAGTTATATAATCTGCCCGATTGCCTCAGTAATTCCAGATTTATGCCCCTTGGAACAGTAAAAATTCACGCAACTAATGTTGTCCAAAATTAATATGTAAAGCAATAGCGGGGCTACCGTGTCCTATGGACACATTTCTAGTTTATATATCTTTGTTTTCTCTCAACAGTTGTCTTACTGTTTTCATTATTTCTTCTTGATTTTTCTTAATCAGTTTGTTGAATTGTTCAGTATTGTAGAAACAACTTATAACGTTCAACTGCAGTTTTGTGTCTAATGCCGTTTTCATGCTTCTCTAATCTGCTAGTTGGATGAGTCCCCAAAACTTGACCCCTGATTACAAAAGCTGTGTGCGATGTCAGACCTTGAACAAATGTTTCACATTGCTTGCACATGTGACCAACATGGCCTGCACTGTGATACAGCCATGCGTACTGCAACTCATTTCAACAGTGTGTTCTGAGACTTAGTTACCATATGGTAGATAAAGTCATTACGAATGGTATGGTCTATAGTGTCAGTGATAGCCAGTGTCTGCAGTGCACCAGCCTCCAGTAGAGCTGTTTGTATGCTTGTTTAGAGACTTTATATTGGTTATGTTTGTATTGATCAAAGCTTCTGGTGGTGCTTCATCATTTGTATCAATGAAAATGTCTTCAATCTTGAGTTTGGGGTTTGAGCTTTCCTTGACACAGTCTTAAATAGCACTCTGGATATGGCTTACGAGTCCGCTATAATTATACTTAAATGTTCAAGAGTCGGCACAACTGTGATCAGATATTGCAGATGATTTGATATAGTGCCGTACAAAGTCACGATGTTGTACATTATTTGATATAGTGCCATACTAAGTCGCAATATTGCACATGATTTGATACAGTGCCATACAGTCACAATGCTGTAGATGATTTGATATAGTGCCATACAGAGTCACACTATTGTACATGATTTGATACAGTGCCATACAGAGTCACAATGCTGTAGATGATTTGATATAGTGCCATACAGAGTCACACTATTGTTGACATTTTGATGTAGTGCCATGTCACTGATGTCTCTACTGCTGGCGTGATTGGTCATTGTCGTTTTTGAAAATAACATTGAGTCACTTTGGATTGTTAGCATTCATCTTTGTTGATGTTGTTTGAAACGTAACATCATCATCACTACCACTATCTTCAATCAAAACAAACCTTGAGGAAGATCTGACATAGTCCCTTATTGTTGATATCGCTCTTGCTGAATATTTACTTGCTGAATAATAACTCACATCAACTCCCACTGACTTCTGTGTATTTGGTATACTGTCAAGAAAGCAGCGCCATGCTTCACTTGTCATTGTAACTTCCTGTAACAGTACTGTTTCAAGATCACTCATCTTAGGAGACAGCTGTAATTGTATTTCACCAAAATTTGCTTCAAACAGTGAAATTGACTGTAAATGTTCAAGAGACAGCACAACTGTGATCAGTGTGTCAATGACTACAGGATGCTCCAACCCTTGACAGTGCAAGTGTTGTAGTTTGGGAGCACCCTGTAGACATTTCAGTACAGATGTCACAGTTCCGTGTGGGCGTAAGTAAGTCATATTACACCTCTCCAGGTCTGTGGTGTTCACCTTTACCGTCTCCACACATAGCAACTCTAGTGTAAGCTCCTGTAGCTGTGTATGCTGTGACAAGTCTAGATGGCGTCTACAGTCTCCACTATAGTAGTGGTCTGAGCAGTCTACACCTTCCAGCCCTATCTGCCTCATCTGTGTCCTCTGTGACAGGAATGACATTAACCATTCCATCTCATCATGTGGCAGTTCAATGACACCTAGACGAAGGGCCTCTAGCTGACATAAGCTACCCAACATGGTGGGGAATGGTTGCTTTGTGCATGTTAGTTGATTGAAGTAGCTTACCAATTCAAGTGATTTCAGTGTGTTCTGAGACTTAGTTACCATATGGTAGATAAAGTCATTACGAATGGTATGGTCTATAGTGTCAGTGATAACCAGTTTCTGCAGTGCACCAGCCTCCAGTAGAGCTGTTTGTAAGCTTGTTGTCAGCACAGACATGTCAATGTTTAGAGACTTTAGATTGGTTATGTTTGTATTGATCAAAGCTTCTGGGGGTGCTTTATTATTTTTATCAATGAAAATGTCTTCAATCTTGAGTTTGGTGATTGAGCTTTCCTTGACACAGTCTAAAATAGCAGTCTGGATATGCATGTCACACATCGATCCATTGAATATATTTCTTCTATATTGCTGTACTCTACTATCACGAGAAGTCACATCACAGATATGTTCCGACAGTGTAAATGCATGCTCAGGAAGCAAGCCACTTATGAACACAAGAACCTTTTCCATTTCTAAACAGATGTCTAGAGTGCCACATATGCCGAATATGTGCTGCAAATGTGTGTCTATACCATCAGTAATCATGGAAACAAACAGTGCTGCCAAAAATTCCTGAAAAGATTTGTGTAAGAATGATAAACTTTTCAGGCGTGATGTGCATCCCTTTACAACCTTGCTTTGAGATAGTATGCCAACTCCGAGGCAAATCTTAATCGCTGTTTGAGACAATCCATACATGTCTGCTACTGAACTATCAAACACAAGTGATGACTCACGATTTGTACTGAATAGCGTTTCAAATGCCATTTTGCTGAGAGAATACAACAACCCGCTAAACTGTAGACATTTTGTTTTTTTATCAAAGCAGTGTGGCAGTTTTCTCTGTAACTTTTTCTGTTCTTTTTTCACTCTGATGAAATCCTGGTTGCCTGCCAATCTTTTTTCTGCCAGTTCAAACAGAAGATCCATCATGCCACTGTAAACCTCACACTGAGTTTCTCCGAGTGGCCTCCCATCATGCCAGAGACATATCAGCTGCTTCAGCATTATGGGGATGTGTCTAAATTGATACAAACGCTTTTCATTTAGTTCCCTTTCAAACTTCTCTGCAGACATGGTACCTGTATGTGGGTGTTCATTGAGAATGTTTACAACAGACTTTATGAATTCTTTTGATGAGCCATGATCTATTCCTGTCAGCTTTATCTGCCGATCAATCTCCGAGTTTCTTATTCTTAACACTTCCAGTTTCCAGGGCCTGGATGTTGTAAGAATGGAACAGGTGTTTGTGACCTTTCTGGCTGGTAGTCCAGTACTCACATCAAACAGGGACATCTGGCTATGCTTTGGTGGGTTATCCTCTGGTGGGGTCCACTCATCGAGCCCATCAAGGATGATTAAGCTTTGTACAGAGTCGTCTTCTAACACCCTGGACAACACAATCTGGTGTTTGTCTGGTACAAGGTTTGTAATCATTCCTTCCACACTGCTATATGAGAGCGCGTTTCTTAAAGGGATATAGAATAGGAAATCAAATTTAGACATTGTATGTTCTTGTTCAGTCAAGCAGCCATGGGTTTCTTGTGTTGAATGAGTTGTACACCAAGAATCCACCATCTTCTGACACAGGGTACTCTTGCCCATCCCTGCGTCTCCGGTGATGTAGATCTTTTTGCACAGATGGGAGTCTTTATGAAATATCTTATGGTAGGATGTGATAGATTCTTTCTTTTCATTTGATTTTTGTCTGGGGTCAACTAGTTCCATGCAGGGTGTGACATACAAGTCTGCAATTTTAGCGTCATCCTCATCAGAACTGAGAGGATAGACAGGCACGGTCAATGCATTGTCACGGTACACCTCAATGAGCTTCCTCTGAAGATCTGGTAATGGAAAAGTTTATTATTGATTTTAACCAAGATATATGTTGGAATCAAATTGGCAGAAAATATCAGTACGAAGTCTAGTGGTGCATATTGTATGCATATTGTCGTGCATATCATATGTATGTTGTTGTGTTGTTCCAATCTGTTGACTTTCGACAGAGTTATGGCCTTATTAAGTCTATTTGTAACATCACACACATTAACCTTTAATAATGTCACATACATTATTTTTTATTGACGTCACACACATTAACCTTTATGGACGTGACATACATTACCCTTTATTGACATCACATACACTAACCTTTATTGACATCACATACATTAACCTTTATGTATGTGACATACATTAACCTTTATTGACGTCACATACATTAACCTTTATTGACATCACATACATTAACCATTATTGATGTCACATACATTAACCTTTATTGACATCACACACCTTAACATCTATTGACATCACATACATTAACCATTATTGATGTCACATACATTAACCTTTATTGACATCACATACATTAACCTATATTGATGTCACATATATTAACCTTTATTGACATCACATACTTTAACCTTTATTGATGTCACATACTTTAACCTTTATTGACATCACATACATTAACCTGTATTAATGTGACATGCATTAGCCTTTATTGATGTCACATACATTAACCTTTATTGATGTCCAATAGATTAACCTTTATTGATGTCACATACATTACTCTTTATTGACATCGCATACATTAACTTTATTGATGTCACATGCATTAACCTCTATTGACATCACATACATTAACCATTATTGATGTCTCATACATTAACCTTTATTGACATCACATACATTAACCTATATTGATGTCACATATATTAACCTTTATTGACATCACATACTTTAACCTCTTTTGACATCACATACATTAACCATTATTGACATCACATACATTAACCATTATTGATGTCTGATACAATAAACTTTATTGACATCACATACCTTAATCTCTATTGACATCACATACATTAACCAATATTGATGTCACATACATTAACCTTTATTGATGTCACATACCTTAACCTGTATTGATGTCACATACATTAACCTTTACTGACATCACATACATTAATCTTTATTGACGTCACATACATTAACCTTTATTGATGTCACATACATTAAATTTTATTGACATCACATACATTAACATTATTGATGTCACACTTCTTGAAAACTATAAGTAATATTGATATGGGAATTTTTCTTAAATGATCAGCATGACATGATGTTGGTGACGGTCCTTGTTGACAGTAATTTTGATTTGACATTAAACATGACTGCTGGCGGCCATCTTTGTTTACATAGAGTTATATAGTAAAAACTTGTATCGACTACTCCTCTGAAACTACTTGACAGATTTTCAGGTCGGACAGAAATTCAAGATGGCCACCATGGCTAAAAACAGATTTTTAAAAAACAAGTTTGTAGCGACTACTTTTTGAAAACTGGAATGGATAAAAATATGGGACTTTTTATAAAATGATCAGCAAGACATGATGTTGATCCTTGTCAAAAATCAGTTTGATTTGACATTAAACAAGACTGCGGTTGGCCATCTTTGTTTACATAATAGTTATATAGTAAATACTTGTAGAGACTACTCCTGAAACTACTTGAAGGATTTTCATGAAACTTAACAGAAATGTTGCTCTTGATGTGTAGTTGATCCTACCAAAATTTCAGGTCGTTCAGAAATTCAAGATCTCCACCATAGCTAAAAATAGATTTTTAAAAAACAAATTTGTAGCGACTACTTCTTGAAATCTATAAGTAATATTGATATGGGAATTTTTCTAAAATGATCAGCATGACATGATGTTGGTCGTTGTCGAAAATCATTTTGATTTGACATTTAACATGACTGCCGGTGGCCATCTTTGTTTACATACAGTTATAAAGTAAAAACTTGTAGCGACTACTCCTGAAATTACTTGACGGATTTTCATGAAACTTCACAGGAATGTTGCTCTTGATGTCTAGTTGGTCCTAACAAATTTTCAGGTCGGCCAGAAATTCAAAATGGCCAGCACGGCTAAAAATAGATTTTTAACAACAAGTTTGTAGCGACTACTTCTTGAAAACTGGAAGTTATATTGATATGGGAATTTTTTTAAAATGATCAGCATGACATGATGTTGGTCCTTGTAATTTTGATTTGACATTTAACATGACTGCCGTTGGCCATCTTTGTTTACATAAAGTTATATAGTAAAAACTTGTAGCGACAACTCCTCTGAAATTAGTCCCCATACGAAAATATGGGGCAGAATCCGGCCAGAAATGGGATGGAATTGGGCAGGAATCATCACTTTCTGGCCAGAAAGCAAAAGGAATTATTAATTCTGCCCTAAAAGATTGGAGTACATGATGTTTTCTGGGCAGAAATAACAAAAATTACGGGCAGAATCAAATGTTAGGCAGAAAGTTCATACTTTGAGAAATTCAAGTGAACAGAAAGTTTGGACTTAGACATGTAGGAGGAAAATCAGACTTAGAAAATTTTAACAAAATTGGAGTTAAATTTTTTTTAACAAAATTGAAATTACAAATTTTTAATGTCACATAAAATAAAGTTTAGAAGGCAGAAGCAAATAATAAGGGAATAACTATCCATTATACTAAATAGCTTCTGCTGCTACTATTACCACTACTACTGATGCTGCTGCTGCTACTACTGCTACCGCTGCTACTACTACTACTACAACTTCTGCTGCTGCTACTACTATATTACTACTGCTGCTGCTATAACTACTACTACTACTACTACTATTAATACTACCACTACTACTATTGCTGCTGCTGCTACCATTACTACTACTACTGCTGCTGCTGCTACTTCTGCTGCTGCTGCTGCTACTATATTACTACGGTTGCTATAACTACAACTACCACTACTACTACTATTACTACTACCACTACTGCTCCTACTACTGCCACTACTACTACTACTACTACTACTACTACTAGTACTTCTACTGTTACTACTTCCACTACTACTACTACTGCTGCTGCTGCTGCTGCTGCTACTACTAATACTCCTCCTACTACTACTACTACTACTATATTACTACTTCTGCTGCTGCTGCTGCTGCTACTATATTACTATATATATATATATAACTATTACATATCAATGATTACTACTGTTGCTGCTTATAATAACTACAACTACCACTACTACTACTATTATTACTACTGATACTGCTGCTACTACAGCAACCACTAATAAAACAAATGTATAAAACAAAATAATAATAATTATGAGTTCTAATAAAATAATAATTAAAGTAACATTGATAATAATAAAATAAATAATTAATCAATGGTTTCTTTAATTTGGCTATAATAAGCTGGCAACATACACAGTCACATCATATGTTCAGACAAATCAAATAATAATTAGTTTACAGAGGGTGATTTCTGAAATACTGAAAACACAGAAAGGTCCAGATGTATTCTATGGCCCAGTCTTATCATTTCCACATGTGAGGAGATAAGAGGGTATAATGTCCATCTATTTGACCTATATTGATGTTACAATTAGATAATTATTCTGAGTTTGACCTACAGTCACAGTGCCCCTCAGCTTTCCTGAGAATTGATTGGTTGATCGAAATACTGGCTGGGCAGTTTGAATATGTGTTAAACATAATGTTGATAACATGAAGCTGTGATTTGTTTATTAACTTAATACAGTACTAAATTAAAATGGAATATTTTTAATGAAACAAACATGGATTATAACAAGTATTGCTTATCTCATATTTATATTTTATGGCATACAAGTCAATGTTATCAAACATTGTGAAATGTAGATCTGATCTGATCTGATAATGTATTAAGCTTTGAATAATTGTTTACATTTTCACTCTTTATAAAGCTGCTTAAACCAGGAACATGTATTAAACTTTCCTTTAAACAGAATGTCATCATCTTTGTATAATCTGTGAGTGTTATGGAAACTCTAAGTGATTTCTCCAAACATCTTTAAAACAGCTGCTATATAAACAACCCTTCATACCCAACTTTCAGTTTCAGCCACTCTAGAAAAGCCGATATATGTTTTATATAGAACAAAGAAGGGCCAATTCACTTTATAATTAATATCTCAAATAATAATGGCAACATCCTTTATTAACAAACAAAGTATTGAAGCTTAAACCCTCCCCGATTTTATGATGTATTTTTCATAATTTACAAATAAAAACATTTTAGTCCTTTTTGCAGTTAAAGTAAGTCACCTGTATTCCTTATATGTTCTATATAAAAAACGTAAAAAATCAATGAAATATGTTTTTAATTACCTAAATAAACACATTTCTAAACAAAATTTGCTTTCTTAACAAGTGGATTAAAACAGAAAAATGTCTCATCTTTCTAAATACATATTCTTTTATGAAATATATTTAACATATTTTGGTCCTTTTTAACTTTTTTTAACAGTACCATAACATTTTTAAAGCATTTTTTTGCGTGAAAATTGATATGTATTGATGTTATAAGAACTTATCGATTCCTACGGTTTAGTTTATTGGGGTCATAACACTCTAGCGTCATAAACCAATAGGCTTATAAAAATAGGTTATTATTTAGAAATCATTGTGTTTTCATAGTTTTGATGGTTTTATTTTTGCACTATAATTTTAATTTTAAAATTACATAAACATCTACGAAATTAAAAAAAATGTATTAGATCATAGTATGAAACTTTTTTTTATTACTCGATAAATTAAAACATAAAAGGTATTTATGTTTTGCAACAGTTTTTATTAATTTGGATTACAAACAAATAAACGTGTTTGTTGTTGTTAATTCAAGTATTTATTAAAGCGAAGTAATTGTATTGTTATCGTTATGAAAACAAACCTAACCTGTTTTTGACACTTAGTACTTGTTTTTGAAACTGTGTTTAATTACCACCTTTGTGGGGTGACTATGTCTAGTGTCTTATTTGTTAATTAGCATTTTACAGGTGTTGTTTTAGACAACGATGCAGAATAAACGTATTGCTATATAAACAAATGTGTGGTACATGTTGTTGACACTTAGTACCTGTTTGTGACACTGTATGTTCAACATGCCAATTAACACCTTCCTCACGTGACAGTAGCCTATATCTGGATCTGGATCATTTGTTAATTGGAATTAAACATCATGGCTTCTTCTTTAAGAGACCGATGCAGGATTGATTATAAATTATTAAGTGAAGGTGAATCGTTATCATTACGCAAAACATATTCAATTATTAAAAAGCCAGTGTTAGAAGAAACGTTCTACGTAGAGAGATTAATCTGGAAAAGAAAAGACACAAATCAGGATGTAAGTATACACTTATTTATTAGAATATTTCTTCTTTGCTTTCAAATTGATTTGGTACAATCGGCTGTGTTACTGTATGAACCTAGATATCGAAGAGAAATAACTTGAATTTATTTTATTTAATTTCCAGTATCGAGAGGCTATGGTACTTTAACATGTATTTCAGGGTTTCCAATTTTTATGCCGATTACACTTCATCAAAACTTTTTGGCTTATTGTAAATTATTCATTGATATGTGTGTATTCAATTATAAATGAACTGTAAATTTAAAGTGGTTTAATATTTCATTAAACGTTTATTGTCTTTAATGAAAGGTAAAAATATATATGTTTTGTGATAAGGTTATTGCGTCTGTCTGCGTGTTCTTTCTGTATTATTTTCTAATCGAGATTGACATATATATTTGGCGGTTCGGATTTTGTTCTATGTTTTGTTTAATTCCTATTAGATATAGATTACTTTAATTAATAAAAAGCCAATTGCTTCCTATATGATGATTCATTTAATATGTTGTACATATTATGTAGGCAATATTAGAGCGCGTTAATTTTAAATATATAAATCCCAGATCCATATATAATATAAATAATACTATATGGTATCAATCTAATATCATGCATATAGAATCTGTGACTTATATCTTTAAAACAGTGTATACTTTTTTAAAAATAATATTTTTTCAGTCATAGGTTTTATTTCTAAGATTTACGTTTTTATGTTATTTTATTCAGAAGCAAATTTATGAAATGCACGCATTCTTCTTGTTTTATGGTGAAATCTTTTGGAGTTTGTGTCCCAACGTAGCTTAAATCTTTGTAAATGAAAGAATAATAATTGAACAAAATTGTTGCTAAAGGACAATTTTATTAAGTGATATAGCTTGGTTTCCAGATGGTTACCAGATGTTTGGTGACATACAATATGTAAAAACCCCTTAACACTGTACTTATCAAACGTTTTGCATTAAACTGTTAGTCTTTGAACAATTGTCATACCCTCATTGGTGTTTTATAGTAATATATAACTAAAAGCAATATCAACTGTTATTTAAGATATTTTGCAAACAAAAAATTAAATATTTTAGTATTACCTATATGATTGAATTTCATAGTGTGTCAAATTAACCCTTTGACTGAGTGGCAACTTTTAAAACCAAGTGATTTCT
Organism: Cyrtodaria siliqua; assembly: GCA_037043455.1. Lineage (NCBI taxonomy): Eukaryota > Metazoa > Mollusca > Bivalvia > Adapedonta > Hiatellidae > Cyrtodaria > Cyrtodaria siliqua. The sequence goes on from JAWPHD010011974.1 coordinate 51,056, forward strand.
CCTTTGGTCACAATGTGTTCAACTCTTTGAAGTCATTAACTATAATTTTTCTATGCTTTTGTCTAGATGTTTTCAAAGTCATCTGCTGAATATTTGCTGTATGTGGGAAAGGGTTTTATTTACGTATACATATATGGGCATCTTGTAGTACAAACAAATAAATTCATAATTTCATGTTCATTTAAAAAAAAAGAAGAAAAAAATCAGTTGTTTCGGGGGGTAAACTGCTATGATTTGAACTTCGCTAAAATAGGGTAAGAGGAGAATGAGAATGAGAGTAGACCGGAATTACTAAATACGCAGATGTATTATTTAAAATAGTCGGTCCGGGGTCTTCGTTAACAGATTTAATATTCTTTTAACTTACTGTTACGAACATTATGCACTTATATAGAAGTCTGTTTCACAAATGTTATGGTTAATAATAATATATATGTGATAGATGAGCCCTCTGATCCGAGTCTATACTGATTGCGTAGAATATATATGTGGTAAATGAGCACTCTGATCTGAGTCCATATTGCTTGTGTATGCAGAACAGAGGGCTCTGATCAGGTTATTCGATACCCTTATAAAACATAAATCATTTCCCTTCTGTACGTGTTTGATCTAGACCCAAAACCATAATAAAACAAAGCGTATACAAAATTGTTCTGATTGAAAATGTAGAGAAGACCAAAACCCCACTGATTGGTATTAAGGCACAGGTGATAAACGAACTAAGGTGATAATTGCCTTAAAGTGATAATTTCTTTAAATAATAACAATAAGTTTAATTTTATTAAGCCATCTGTTTGTCACAACTATTGATTGTGCTAATCATAATTACTATGATATAATTCAGTACTACCTTGAGATGTCCTTTATCTACCGCTTTCAATAAGTGAAGATATACATTTACTATATCTGCAGTTTGTAACTTTATCTTTATTTGCAATTTTCCAAACCGTTTCAATAATGAAACAAGACGGATGTTTGATGCAAAGAGAAGCCGCAATATTTCGTTTCACATGAAGAAATAAGAAAAATATCATTTAAATCCACAAACATTAGAACAATTTAATCTGAAGTCAGTAATGCTGATATCGGTTATGGAAGATATAAGTTTTATGTAGGATATTTGACATGGCAAAAGGATAAATTACTCGTTATGAAAATTTTTGCCACAATATTTTTACAAATAGATTTATGTTCAAGGACCGTTTTCAAAAATATGTCTACTGGAGAGGCGTCGGAAAGCGTGTATATGAGGGAAAGGGTAAACATTAAAGTACTATAATTGAATAGAGGTGAAAACATGGTGACAAAAGGAGAAATTGCTCGATTTGTGGGACATATAAGACTTCGCTTAGATTTTCTATCAATACACGGATCATTATCAAGATGATATTACGCAAGAAAATCGATTTTTTGGCTATATCGTGATCTCGATAGAAAATCCCGAGTACCTTATCTCTGTGTTTATATGTTTCTGATAGTTAATAACTTAATTGCTTTGCAGAAAGGGACAGTTTTGTTACTGAATAACTTCAGTACACACAATATTATACAAAACAATATTCATGTACTTTTAATACTCAAAATAAAATAGGGCTACATTTTTGATAATCCCCATTATCTTTTACATTACTCGAACAAATGATTTATTTCGCCATTTCTTTTATTTTAGGGACATGAATACGATGAAACGACAAAAAATTGAACGCGAGCGCAGAGAAATTGACACTTATTTTCGGGAGGAAAGTGATAATTTTGAACCTCTTACCGTACAAGAACTTAAACAAAAATTGAGCGAATTAGGAGTTAAAACAAAAGTTAGAAAAAAGGAAAAATTAATAGAAATGCTTAAGCAGCACATATCCACTAAGTGATGACAATGTTCATGGATAGGAATAAAGTGTGAAATGTTGTAGGTAGTGTAACATTCGTTCATATATTAGTATGAATTATGTATGTATGGTCATACAATTAAACAAAGACGATACCTCTTATTCTCAATAGACATATAACACTCAATGTTTAGCAATAAATGTATGATTGATATGTATTTATTTAGTGTTTTGAATAAGATATCATTTTAATGTATTTATAGCAATTTGAAGGATGTATTGATTCGAAAATAAATAAATAAATACTGAACTTATGTTGTGTTTTTGGTTTTAACATCGTCAAACTCTTAAACTTACAAGAAAAGTCACTTATTATCATTTTTATATTGCAAAAATAAAAAAGTCATTAAACCGCAATGTTGTTTACACATGAAAATATATGCAGATCGCGTATCATGTTTAATTTTACCTATTTTACTTAATTCAATTTATATAACAATATTTACAATTTAAGAGTGGCTTAATTAGCAAGCATCTTACATTTAAATGATTATGTTATTAGTTCAGCAAAACTTAAACTAGAATAATTCCTCTAATTTAAAATACCCCCGAGGCAGGGCAATAAAACTCGATCAATATCGATTTATTAATTAACTGGCTATATAAATGTCACGCATCGCTGCGTTTTATAGACCGGCACTTAAAGATTATCAACACAGGATAACAAATAAGGAGCGTAACTTTAACGATACAATCATTTGCCCTTAATTGAATTATGTCCCTTGATTTTTGATTAGGTACCGAAAGTTGGACATGATAAACATGATTTGTACATGTGATTAAAAAAACATTGTCAGTTTAAATTCATATGTTAAAACTACTATTTGAGAGTTGAAAGAGAGCTGCTTTCTTTGGAGGTCATGATGGGCTCAGATGCCATTTATCTTTGGTTTATTATGCTAATAGTATATACATTCAGGAGTTGCAGTGGCCAGTAGCTACTTCTCTGATCACTTGTTTAATTAAACTTCCAATCAATAATATGACCTAAGGTTTATCTGATGATTCTGCTCTCCTATTGAAGCTACATGTATATTATAAATCCATTAGAAAAAGTAGACTGGCCACATTACATTTAGGCTAGACTTGTAGCAACTGAACAATATTTCAAAAGTTTGTAACAGATACTGAGTTAATAATAATAATAATAATAATAATAATAATAGACTTTATTTACAGAGGGTAATACACATTTAGTTACAAAACTAATCTTCCATGTGGCCCTCTATTATTTACACATTTACAATACTTATTGGCAAATTGGTTAAACATAATGAATAAGAGAATAAGATATCAGCAGCCAGCCTCACACACCCTTGTATACGCAGCCACCTCCCATATACTTTAATATGTTTAATGTTTTGTGTTAGGTGTTTCATCTCTTTTTTTTAAAATTAAGATATAAATATGTCCATACATGATGTGCCAAGAAGCATAAGAAGATGATTCAAGCTTCATTTTCATATATATTACACTAGTGAATTATGATAAATATATTATGGCCTTATTAGACATCCACTCTGCAGGTTATGTGATAAATTATATTGATCGATTGGTATCTTTCAGTGGGCCATCATCAATTTAGAGCTTTAATTAATCCCCGGCATGAATTTTTTCTGGCCATATATGTTTCCGCCCATACTTTTTTTTTATGATTTTCCGGCCGTAATTTACGGACAATTTTTTCCAGAAAAGCTATTAATTTTTCTGGCCGTAATCCTCCAGAAAAGCTATATTTAGATTTCTGCCCCATCTCATTTACATATTACGCCCCATTTTCTGCCCCGATTCTGTCCCAATTCCGCCCAGAAATCAAAATTTTTCAATCTGATTACCTATGTGTGTTGGGACAGAATATTTCGTACAGGACTTGACGGATTTTCATGAAACTAAACAGGAATGTTGCTCTTGATGTCTAGTTGGTCCTAGCAAATTTTCAGGTCGGCCAGAAATTCAACATGGCTAAAAATAGGTTTTTAACAACAAGTTTGTAGCGACTACTTCTTGAAAACTGGAAGTGGTATTGATATGGGACTTTTTTTAAAATGATCAGCAAGACATGATATCATGTTGATCCTTGTCAGATTTTCATGAAACTTCACAGGAATGCTGATCTAGCTTTCAGAACCTGCCAGTAGAACTTCATGGTCATTGACCTCTTGTTATGAAATTTCATTCATAGAAGAAAGTGGGACAAATTAAAAAATACCCATGCCATACTAGACACAGCAGACTTATTGCCCGTGATTACCAGGTAAGCGATCTAAGGCCATATTATCCCTGTTTTTAGCTCGACTGATCAGAGATCAGCAGAGCTTATGCCGTGGTGCGTCGTCCATTATCCGTCTGTCTGTCTGTCCGTCCGTAAACTTTTTTTTGTAGCAACTACTTCTCTGAAACTACTGAATGGATTTTCATAAAACTTTACAGAAATGTTGCCCATGAAGTCTAATTGATCCTAGCAAAAATTCATGTTAATGTGAAGTCCAAGATGGCCGCCAAATCTAAAAATAGGTTTTTAAAAAATAAGTTTGTAGCGACTACTTCTTGAAAACTCTAAGTGATATTGATATGGGACTTTTTCTAAAATGATCAGCATGACATAATGTTGGTCCTTGTCGAAAATCGTTTTGATTCGACGTTAAACATGGCTGTCAGCGGCCATCTTTGTTTACATAGAGTTATATAATGAAAACTTGTAGCGACTACTCCTCTGAAACTACTTGACAGATTTTCATGAAACTTCACAGGAATGTTGCTCTTGACGCTAATTGATCCTATCAAAATGTCAAGTCTGTCGGAAATTCAAGATGGCCGCTACGGCTAAAAATAAATTTTCATAAAACAAGTTTGTAGCGACTACTTCCTGAAATCAAAATCAATCAGTAGAGCTTCAAGGTCATTGACCTCTTGTTAAGTGTTACCCATGTCCGTCCGTCCCTTCCGTCCGTCAATAACTTTTGAAAGGGTCCATGTTTGTAATTAATATTTGGTGTGTAGCTGTGTAATTATAAAATACAGGTTAAGTTCGATTTTGGTCAACGTTACTCATTTTATGCAGGAGTTTTGGCCCCTTTTCTACTTAATTTTATGCAACAAATTGGTTTCCGCTCAATAACTTGAAACGATCCATGTTTTGAATTCATATTTGGTGTGTCATATTATAATTATAAAATACAGGTCGAGTTTGATTTCGGTCAACGTTGCTCATTTTATGCCGGAGTTGTGTTCCCTTTTCGACTTAATTTTCTGCAACAAATTGGTTTCCGCTCAATAACTTTTGAAAGGGTCCATGTTTGTAATTAATATTTGGTGTGTAGCTGCGTAATTATAAAATACAGGTCAAGTTCAATTTCGGTCAAGATTGCTCATTTTATGCAGGAGTTGTGGCCCCTTTTCGACTTAATTTTCTGCAACAAATTGGTTTCCCCTCAATAACTTTTGAAAGGGTCAATGTTTGTTATTAATATTTGGTGTGTAGCTGTGTAATTATAAAATACAGGCCAAGTTCGATTTAGGTCAACATCGGTCAATTTCTGCAGGAGTTATGGCCCCTTTTCCGCTCAATAACTTTTGAAACGGTCCATGATTTGAAATCTTTTTTTTTTTTGCGAATTCATAGTTCTAGTACAGAGGGCTGGTGTGGCGCAGTCGGTAGCACGACGGATTTGTAACCGGAGGCCCCGGGTTCAATCCTCCGTGGTGCCACTGAGTTCCGTCGGTGTGTTCTTGGGCAAGACACTTTTCCTTAGCCTCGTCCGTCGGATGGGGACGTAAACCGGGCGGTCCCGTGTATCGGTCTATCAACCGAGCACGTTAAAGAACCATAGGAATGTATTCGATAATAAGAGTAGGGCAGGTTCCCGGATTCCTATGTATCCTTCCCCTCTCTCTGGGGCGGCTCTAAATAACCTGTACTGTGTTCAATTCAATTCAATAGTTCTAGTAACTTATATCGAGGGCATACGTGTCCTATTCACACATTTCTAGTTTTGCAATGTTTAACAGAAGTACTGATGGGAATTTTATGTCGACAACTCTTGATATAAGAGCCGTTTTAGCCAGTAGAGTGTCCACAGGTCCTCTTGGGCCTCTTGTTTTTAATAAAATTGCATTTTGTTTTTAAACAAATGCACTTAAATGTCATCTCAGCAAACTGCAAACACTATTGTTTTTAGTTACTAAAATGTTTACAAACTTTCATTAAAGCATCATTGACCTTTTTATTTTTAAGTCCAGCCCCCGTTAGGCAAGATATGTGAATCTGTGGTTTTCTTGTTAGCTCGACTATTCGAAGAATAAGAGAGCTTATGTAATCACCCCGGGGTCGGCGTCCCACATTAAGGTTTGCGTGTAAGCTGTATTTACAAGTCTCTATCTCTTATATTTCTTATCCTACCACAACCACATTTGTTCATGGGCTTCCTTGTAGCATTATCTAAAGGGCTGCATAAGCAATTTTGGTTCCTGTAACCCATGGGCTCTCATGGAACGCAAATTACGATAGCCCATAAAATGTGCCCCATTTCACATCAAATTTTGCGTGTAAGCTGTGTTTACAAGTCTATATCTCTTACAATTCTTACCCTAGCACAACCAAATTTGGCCATTAGCTTCCTAATAGCATTATCGTAAGGGCTGCTTAAGTAATTTTGGTTCCTGTAACCCCTGGGCTCCCATGGAACCCAAATTCTGATAGCCCTTAAAATATGTCTGTTTCACATCAAATTTTGCGTGTAAGCTGTGCTTACAGGGCTATATCTCTTACATTTTTTGTCCTAGCTGAACTAAATTTTGGAATTGGTTTCCTTAAGGCCCCTTTACACAGGGCTGCGACCTTTGTGCCACCTTTGAGCGACCAAAAAATGGCCAGGACGCTCAATGGTCGCCTAAACCCAGAAAACCATGTTTCTATGTAACTGCTCCAGAGATCCTTGTGCCTCCCTTGAACCACCAAAAATGCAATTTTCGGGCATTTTCATGGCGATCTACGAATGACCTGTGCGTCCACTGAGCCACCTGCCTGCCTCCCCTGTGCTTCCCCTGTGCAACCTACGGCAACCAACGCGATTATAGGCTACATAGGCGACCCCCGAGCAATGTTTGGGCAACCATTGAGCCTCCTCTGTGCCATCATCGGCGACCAACGGCAACTAACGGCGATCACTGGACGACCATTCAGCCATGCTTCTGCCTCCTAGGCGACCCTTGAGCATTGTTTGGGCGACCCCTGGCGACTGCTGGGCAACCTGGAGTGCCTGGGTATATATATGCCCTGATTCTGGCGCTTTTCCATCACTTTAATCCTAGCTGCCAAAGTGAGAAAATCTCCAGAAGATAAAGATTTTGACTCCTCTTGCATACTGCCATCTTACAAGGTCACCAAGCACTGCTGGTGAACCAGATGACCATTGCTGTCCTTAGAGTCGAGTTGTTCACCATTCAGCGTCTGCAAACACAATTAAACCAGCCCTCTATTTATTATAGGCACGCTGAGGAGGCACTACAGGTAGCTCAAAGGAGGCAGAAGGGAGGCAGAAGCATTGCCATGGTGGCTCAAGGGTTGCCTTGGTCGCCGAATGGAGGCACAGCGGTCGCCACAGTCATCGTTCAATGCACGCTATTGGTTGTCCAAAGGAGGCACAAGGAAGGCACAAGGGAGGCAGAAGCATCGCCCAGATTGACGGGAACATTTGCAGCAGAACGCAATTATTACCTGGCGACCATTGAGCGACAACTGTGCCTCCATTCTGCAACCACGGTAATGGTTGTGCCTCCCTTCTGCCTCTTTTGAGCCACCTTTGAGCAACCAACCTCCTCGGCGACCTTTGTGCGACTGTTTTGAACATGTTTAAAAATTCACGGCGACCATGGCGTCCATGGCGATGTCGGAACCTCATGTGTACCACCTTTGAACGACCTAGGCAACCATTCTGCCTCCTTTGAGCCTCCAACGACGACCTGGCAAATTCTATGGTCGCACACGGGAGGCACAAAGGTCGCCATCCTGTGTAAAGGCCCCATTACAGTATGTTGTAAAGATTTGGATAAGTAATTTTGTCTTCTGCAAATTCTGGGCTCCCATGGAACCCAAATTGTGATGGCCCATAAAATGTGCAATAAATGCAGATCTAGGTTTGCATGTAAGCATGTATATATCTATAATTTTGGTTTGGGATTTGTTATAGCATTATGCATCTTATTACTTCACCCATATTGGGTCATGGGCTTCCTCCCCCCCCCCCCCCCCCCCCCCCCCACCCCCCTCTACCCCCCGCTCCCACTGCCCTCCACACTTTTTTTTTTTTTTTTTTTTTTTTTTTTTTACATATTTCTGTGTTGTTTTAGTCAATTCTTACACATATATGTTGCAACCCTCCCTGCCCCCACCACCCCACCCCCCTCCTCCCCCCCACCCCACCCCAGACTTGAATTATTATTATTTTTTTTTTTTTTAAATATTTCTGTGTTGTTTTAGTCAATTCTTACACATATATGTTGCAACCCTCCCCACCCCCAACACCCCACCCCCCCTCCTCTCACCCCATCACCCCCCCCACACACACCCCACCCCAGACTTGATTTTTTTTTTTTACATATTTCTGTGTTGTTTTAGTCAGTTCTTACACATATATGTTGCAACCCTAGCCGACCACCACTTATGCCGTGGTGCGGCGTCCGTCGTCCGTCCGTCTGTCTGTCCGTAAACTTTTATTTGTAGCGACTACTACTCTGAAACTACTGGATGGATATTCATGAAACTTTACAGAAATGTTGCCCATGAAGTCTAGTTGATCCGAGCAAAAATTCATGTTGATGTGAAATCCAAGATGGCCGCCAAAGCTAAAAATAGATTTTTAAAAAGCAAGTTTGTAGCGACTACTTCTTGAAAACTATAAGTGATATTGATATGGGACTTTTTCTAAAATGATCAGCATGACATGATGTTGGTCCTTGTCAAAAATCGTTTTAATTCGACGTTAAACATGGCTGCCAGCAGCCATCTTTGTTTATATAGAATTATATTGTAAAAACTTGTAGCAACTACTCCTCTGACACTACTAGGCGGATTTTCATGAAACTTTACAGGAATGTTGCTCTTAATGTCTAATTGATCCTAGCAAAATTTCAGGTCGGCCAGAAATTCAAGATGGCCACCATGGCTAAAAATAGATTTTCTAAATACAAGTTTGTAGGACTACTTCTTGAAAACTATAAGTGATATTGATATTGGACTTTTTCTAAAATGATCAGCATGACATGATGTTGATCCTTATCAAAAATCGTTTTGATTCGATGTTAAACATGGCAGTCAGCGGCCATCTTTGTTTACATAGAGTTATATAATGAAAACTTGTAGCGACTACTCCTCTGAAACTACTTGACGGATTTTCATGAAACTTCACAGGAATGTTGCTCTTGATGTCCAATTGAACCTAGCAAATTTTCAGGTCGGCCGGAAATTCAAGATGGCCGCCACGGCTAAATATGATATCAAAATCAATCAGTAGAGCTTCAAGGTCATTGACCTCTTGTTTACAAAACTTGGCCAGATTATCTATAAAAGTTTGGACAAGTTCGAAAATCAGCCAGATCAGACCAATAATACTAGTTATGGCGCTTCATTTTCTTAAATAGCTATATTTTAACTTCTTAATAGAATCCTCAGATTTCTTGTTATTAAAGCAAACTGAAAGATGAATGCAACTTTAAATACCACTAAATACAGAAAATGAATGCAAACATATTTTTCTTGCTGATAAATGTATTTTTTTTATCTGTTATTTGGATAAACTCAACTAAATTGGGATCCTTAGGAATAAGGTTGAGTCAATAATTTAAAAAATAAAAGAATTTAATCTAAATTTTAGAATCTACTCAGCATAAACTAAAATAATGAGTTAAGTGCAAATATTTGTTTTATTATGAATAAGAGATGTGGTTTTACAGGTGCACCCATAAACACAAGCATTTTTATTCTTTCTGCATTTGTTTTAATGCATTTGGTTTCATTCAGGATGCAGTTCCATGCATAGGAACGCAGATTTATTTTTACCACCAATGAGTGTAATAGGACCACAAAAATTACAATGAAAAATTACGACACTTAACTTGATTTGAACTCGGAAAAATTGCATGTGAAGCGGGCGCTATACCGATATCCCAATAAAAGCTAGACCTGTGGCAAGACAGTAGTAACGCACTTATAAACCTATCCAGTCATATGTATAACAGAGTTTCTAATTTTCAGGTACTCCGCTTTCCATAAAACTTATACTTGCATCCTAACATGAGGTCATAACTTGCAAAATTCTCGCTGTGGTCATGAACATTTATACAGTTGCTCCTTATCACTTATATATTGTGTCCTGTTAGGGCCATGTTACCATCTCATCTTACCATCGACCATTGCATCTTACCATCGACCATCACATCTTACCATCGACCATCGCATCTTACCATCGCATCTTACCATCGACCATCGCATCTTACCATCGACCATCGCATCTTACCATTGACTTATCAATTCTCATGCTGATTAAGATCTCACGATTACCGTAGAAAAATGTCTAGGTCGATGGTCGATGGTAAGATGCCGTACTTATACTACCCAGTCGCTAGTTGCTATAAATCAGTATTTTAAAGAGTGCAACACAAGTGGGGTCAATAAAAACGGAGATCAAGAAGAGTTTACTATTTAATTACACAATAGTAATATAAACCTATATTAACACCATCATATTTACAACATCCTATATATTTGGCAAATTGGGGCCTGACCTGCCATCTAGCAAGCAGGTGACCAAAGCTGAGGCGACCATGACTGAAGGCAGTGAGGCTTGCACTCACCGAGGCAGTCGCAGTGGACCGAGGTAGATGCAGTCACAGTGGACCGAGGTGGTCACAGTGGACTGAGGTGGTCACAGTGGACCGAGACGGTTGCAGTGGACCGAGGTAGAGGCAGTCACAGTGGACCGAGGCGGTCACAATGGACCAAGATAGAGGCAGTCGCAGTGGACTGAGGTGGTCACAGTGGACCGAGGCGGTCACAGTGGACCGAGGTAGAGGCAGTCACAGTGGACCGAGGTGGTCACAGTGGACCAAGTGGTTGCAGTGGACTGAGGCGGTCACAGTAGACCGAAGTGGTCACAGTGGACCTAGATGATCACATGGACCGAGGCGGTCACAGTGGACCGAGAGGCAGTCACTGTGGACCGAGAAGCATTCGAGGCGGTCATGATCGACGGCGTACTAGCGTAACTTGTTATCTTTCCAATACAACTCTATGTAAAACTGTGACCCCCGGATCGGACAGATATCAGATATATCTCAAGGGTCATTTGAACAAGCTTGGTAGAACACACCATAAGCTTATAATAAATGCAAAATATTAAACCCTTGGTGCTTGTAGTTTCAGAGAAGATTTTTTAAGTTTTTTCCTATACAAGTCTATGCAAAACATGCAAAATCTCCATATATAAACTTTGGACCCCAGGGGCATGGCCATTTCTGACCCTGGGGACTTCATTGGAACAAACTTGATTGTCTAGGCCTTCGCGATCATTTTAAAAGATGAACTGTCGAAATAATCTGTCCATTGGTTCTTGAGAAGATTTGTTTTTAAGGTTTTAACCATTTATGGTAACGGCAGCTATCTTGGATGTCGTGTGGACCTAATTTTAACAAATTTTAGAAAATCATTCATCTAAGGATTATCCATGCGTCAAAGGTACTACAATGTTAATACTATGAAAGAATTATTTGATACTATAGATGTTGGTCTTGTTTTAGGTTTCCTGAAAGAAATCAGACTCAATTTTAACAAACTTGATTGTCCAGGCCTTGGCAATCATTTTAAAAGATGAACTGTTGAAATTATCTGTCCATTGTTTCTTGAGTTTAAGGTTTCAACCATTTATGGTAACGGCAGCTATCTTGGATGTCGTGTGGACCTAATTTTAACAAATTTGAAAAGCATTCGTCAAAGGATCAGCCATGTGAAGCTTAGTCAAAATTGGCCAAGCAGTTTCTGAGGAGGTCGTTGAAGCAAAAGTTGACGACGGACTAAGAGTGATCCCAATAGATCACAATTGCGCTCAGTTGATCTAAAAACTGAAATTTCAATTTTTAGAAAGGTTCTGGACATGTATTACTCACTAACCTTTCTTGTCTCTTAGGTAAGTCTGTTCTGCCTCGGCCTCTGTCTGTCGTCTCTCCTTTTGAATCTGTTCAATTTGTTCTTTGCCTTTTGCTTTAATTGTTGTAAATATGTTTTGGCCCTCTTTGTCTATGTGTTTTCTTTCTTCTTTGCTTTTTGCCTCTACACTCATTACTGCTTTTTGGCCCTCCTTATCTATGTGTTCTCTTTCTTCTTTGCTTTTTGCCTCTACACTCGTTACTGCTTTTTGGCCTTCTGTATCTATCTTTTCTCTTTCTTCTTTGCTTTTTGCCTCTACACTCATTACTGCTTTTTGGCCCTCCTTATCTATGTGTTCTCTTTCTTCTTTGCTTTTTGCCTCTACACTCGTTACTGCTTTTTGGCCTTCTGTATCTATCTTTTTTCTTTCTTCTTTGCTTTTTGCCTCTACACTCATTACTGCTTTTTTGCCCTCTTTAACTATGTGTTCTCTTTCTTCTTTGCTTTTTGCCTCTACACTCATTACTACCTTTTGACCCTCTATTCCAATCCGTTCCGTTTCCTCTTTGCCCTTTTGATGTATGTCTTTTACTGATTCATATCTTTTTTCTTCCATTGCCTTGATTGCCTCAGCTCGTAGTTTTGTTTCATCTTCCTCAGACACAGTCAGCAACCCAGTCTTGATCTAAATGTAAAATATTCCATTGATATTGTGATGTAGATAAATAGTACATGTTTACAACATAATACAATGCATACTACTATACAACAACTGGCCAACAGTGGCCTTAAAGGTACTCAAATAGATGCTTTGGTCAGACCTTTATATCAAGCTCATTTTGGTCAGGTTTTTGGCTATTAATCTGTTTCTAAAGGAGTTAGGTCAAACATTTCTCTAATTGGATTGATTAAATTAGACCTGTCTGTAATTAACCAAACTGGCCAACTAATCTATCTGTACTGCATAGTTTTGGCTTGCCAATTTTTTGGTCGCTATCATCTGATATATCGCGCCTGTGATAACTTGGCAGTGAGATCTTTAGCATGTTGATCTGTAGACATTGAACAGTAGTTATAATTCTATAGCTCAACTTTGAAAACTTGACCATGACATCTATGGCATGTTGATCTGTAGATATTGGACAGTAGTTATAATTCTACACCCAACCTGTCCTTGGCATCTGTGGCATATAGATCTGTAGATATTGGACAGTAGTTATAATTCTATATCTCACCTGTGACAACTTGGCAATGGTGTCTATGGCCCGTGGATCCACAGCCAGAGACTTGCCATCAGACAATATCTGAATCATGATGTCAATGATGTCTGTTAATTCTGGGTCTGTGATTTTGAACGAGGATGAGTGTAGTATCATGTTCCTTTTTGTCCGTGCCTAATGGAAAAAAGACATATTAACCAAATTTCCAAAGCAGCTGAAATTTCATAAAAAAATAATTATACAAACCAATGGGTGGTCAATATTTAATAGTTCAACAAGATAGAAACAGCGTATGTGTTCTCCTGTCGAGGAATTGGGTGATAATTGCTGTGCCACAAAATCATGAACGTGACATTAGAATATGATTTAATATCATGATTTTAAAGAATATTTCATTATCATCACCAAAAATTTCTTCAGCAGATTTGTTTCTGTTATAAACATACATGTTATTGATGCAAGCGGTTAGCGGGAGTGCAGCATTTAAATGTGTTTCCTGACGTGTATTCTACAGCATGATTACAAAAATGGGAAAATTAATGTATCTAAAAGTAAACATGTATTCTCTGGACAAACATATTTAACATTTGTTTCCTAATATGTATCCTGTTTATGATGTCGCATATGGCGCTAATAAACTGACATACAAATGGTGTTTATCATATATATTTCTAGGATTTGTACGTATTATAATTTTAAATGTACAAGCTTTATATGTTAATATGTTTTTGTATGTGTCTTATGTTGCATGCATTAACATACAATCTTGGGGTTTTGTTAAAGTCTATGCTTTTTAATGATGTGTAGTTGAAGGTTATTTACTAGGTGTATTAACTATATTTCATAATTAGTACTAGGTGTATTGAATGATTTCATCCAAGTGATTTTACTATGACCAGGTAAAGTGACATCAACTATATTTCATAATTAGTACTAGGTGTATTGAATGATTTCATGCAAGTGATTTTACTATGACCAGGTAAAGTGACATCGACTATATTTCATAATTAGTACTAGGTGTATTGAATGATTTCATCCAAGTGATTTTACTATGACCATGTAAAGTGACATCGACTATATTTCATAATTAGTACTAGGTGTATTGAATGATTTCATCCAAGTGATTTTACTATGACCAGGTGAAGTGACATCAACTATATTTCATAATTAGTACTAGGTGTATTGAATGATTTCATGCAAGTGATTTTACTATGACCAGGTAAAGTGACATCGACTATATTTCATAATTAGTACTAGGTGTATTGAATGATTTCATCCAAGTGATTTTACTATGACCAGGTAAAGTGACATCGACTATATTTCATAATTAGTAATTACTTTAAAAATAGGAGGTTGCTATCATCCTACTGCTACTAATTATTACTGAAGCGATAGCCACCTCCTACTTTTACAGCGCGCAACTAAAACCTAGCAAAAATTCACATTGATGTGAAATCCAAGATGGCCACCAAAGCTAAGACTAGATTTTTAAAAAATAAGTTTGTAGTGACTACTTCTTAAAAACTATAATTGATATTGGACTTTTTCTAAAATGATCAGCATGACATGATGTTGGTCCTTGTCAAAATCATTTTGATTCGACTTTAAACATGACTGACAGTAGCCATCTTTGTTTACATAGAGTTACAGACCCAGTTGCATTCAAGTACCCCAAAAATGCATTCTGTTTGCATTTCGTTTGCGCTCCGTTTGCATTCCGTTTGCATTTTATTTTTATGAATGCATTTTTTAAAATGCAAATCATTTGCAATTTTGAATACATTCAGCGTTTATAAACGAAACTCTGCGTTCATTTAAATGCACGGAACGAACGCAATATATTGTGTGCGTTTAAAGGCACAAACGAAGAAAATGCATTTGCGCTCGTTCGTTTAGCGTTTACCAGTCGCAACATCTCTCAGGAATAAATTACGCATGATATCTAGTCATGTGATTTTTACCGCGAGTCAGCGAGTAAAGTTTACTTGATCATATTGAAGAATGGGTCCTATTGTTGACACTATTTGGTGGTTCACATTGATGATTATTCTGTTTTCTTCCGGGATGTCCAGCATGGCTGCCAGGGCCATCTTTGTTTGCATAGAGTTATATAGGAAAAACTTGTGGCGACTACTCCTGAAATTACTTGATGGATTTTCATGAAACTTCACAGGAATGTTGCTCTTGATGTCTAGTTGATTATAGCAAAAATTCAGGTTGGCAGGAAATTCAAGATGGCCGACACTGCTTAAAATAGAATTTAAAAATACATTTTTGGGGACTACTTCTCAAAAACCATAAGTGATTTTGATTTGGAACTTTTACCAAAATGACTGGCACGACATGGAGATGGTCCTAACCAAAATTCATTTTGATTTGATGTCAAACATGGCTGCCATGGTTGATCCTAGCATAAATTCAGATCGGCCGATATACAAGATGGCCACCAATTAGATTTTAAAAATTCAAAGTTGTGGTGACTACTTTTGAAAAAACATAAGTGGAATTGATTTGGAACCTTACTAAAATGACTGGCATGACATGTGGTTGGTCCTAAACAAAATTATTTTGATTCGATGTCAAACATGGCCACCAGTGTCCATCTTTGTTTACATAGAGTTATTTAGGAAAAAACTTATGGCAACTAAAAATGCTGGTCCTATATATTTCCATAAATCTTCACAGGTTCCCATGACTGATCTACCTATCAAAATCTATCAGTAGAGCTTCAAGGTCATTGACCTCTTGTTATTGTAATGTTTAAATGTTTCTGTGTTACACCACACAAACTGCCATCCCACAATTTTTTTTTACATTATGTTGTAGATGTTTTTCTATTCTTCTTGTGTATATATATATAAAATATACCTCTGCTCATCTCAATCACCACCATCCCACACCAACCCTCCACCCCTTCAACAGCTACCCCTCCCCTTTATTTCTTTGCTTACAGGACTTTATTTGAGAAAATTTGGGAAATGCTTAGGCCTGCTGATTTTGGGAAAAAGAAGCGTGATATTGTCAATTTGGGAAAAAGAAGCGTGATATTGTCAAAATTGGGAAAAAGAAGCGTGATATTGTCAAAATTGGGAAAAAGAAGCGTGATATTGTCAAAATTGGGGAAAAAGAGTGTGATTTTCACTATTTAGGTGATTGTTTTTTAAGAGAAAAACTTCTATTAAATGTATGCTTTAGGTATAATATCAATTATCAAATTTAGCAAAGATTTTAACATACAAACAATGGAAAGTCTGTCACCTTCTCTTTTTTTTTTAGGTTGGGAATTCTTTTACCCAGAATTAGGAAAAAGTAGAGGTTTTGCAATTGGGAAGGGGCCGAATTTTGGCTCCACTTAAATAGGTTTAAAAAGCCCTGGCTTTAAATGTCATATTTCTCATCTGTTAATATTACTCATTGATTCTGTCTTTATATCTTTAAAGGTTGCTCGTTTGAAGAAAGATTCCTCTTTCTATGATGGTATGTCAGATGTATAGTTTATTGTCCCCTGAAAAGCGAATAGTCAAGCTGTGCTGTTCTCCGACAGTTCTTGTTTAGTTTGCTTGTTATTATAAACACATTCTTCAATAACTTCTGGTATATCCTAATAAATCTGGATGTTTCTTAATATGTTGTGCATGCTTTGGTAAATACTTATAGTTATTTATCAACATACCTGACAGAAAATGTTGGTTGGTAGAGAGAGGTTGTCTGTGACCACATTCTGGAAGTCTATGAGGTTGATGACCACGTTCACCAGGCCGGGAAAGTCTGTCTCTGGAGCAGATGACACAGCAGAGTACCCCTTGACTGCCATGAAACACTTGGCCAACTCCCATGGATTTGTGCCCCATTGTCGGGCATCAGAGTTATTCCAGGAGGGTCGTTTGAATCTGTGGCTGTTGACAATTCCTTTGTGTATTTCATGGCAAATACCATTAGGACACATCCAGCCCCTCGTTGTGACATTGTCAGTTGTACAACTTTGGCATAGAACCTTTGGAGCATGCCAGACTTTATTGAGGACATCCTGATGGAACTTGTTGACTCCATGTTTTACAAATTCCTCAATTCCCTCTCTGGTAAAGAGCAGTGAGAGCCCTGCCTTGACCCAGTTAGTGTAGAGGGGATCAGACAGGGTCGGCTTGAGGGTTGCCATGGTTATTGAATGGATGCTTATGTCACATGTTTATTTAGTATGTGCCAAAGTCAAATTTGTTGGTATCTGGAAAAAAAACAAAAACATGTATATAATACTTGATATCACCCATTTATTTGATTAATTAAACTTAAAAATATACAAAACAAAATTTACAGAAAGAATTTGTTTGTATGGTGTTAAGGGGGAATTGACCTATTCGAAGATTTAAGTGTACGCCTATGAAATATATATATTTGTAAAATTGAGGATATTTGCGATTTGAATCTGAATTTTGCTTTGTTGTCATGCAAACAAGTTTTTTAATGATAACGTCTCAAATATGGCTATGTTTATAAAAGTCGCGTTGCACTCAATTGTCAACGTTTCTAGCATCACAAAGTTATACACATTCATGTATATAATTCTTGATATCACTCACTTATTAGATTGATCAAACTTAAAATATACATTACAAAATTTATAGAAAGAATTTATTTGGTGTAATTTTACAGCACAATTTAGGCCATTTTTTTATGTTGGAAACAGGCCTGCCACCTATTCCTGGGTAGAACCAGTACTGTATACCTCCCGCCATCCATAAGAATCGACACTTTCTCACTTAAAAGTTGAGCCTTAATGAGATTCAAACCACAGCGGTGAAAGGCGAGAAGGTTTGCAACACAATTAACATCGCCTACCCCTTGACCATGGAAGCGTATGTTTACAGAAAGGAAAAACAAAAGCAATTATTCACAGAAAGGAAAAAGCACTTGTTTTGTTCAGATTCTCACTGACACATGTTCATCAGGAAGCTTGTTACCCGATATCTGTTGGTAAAAGTCAAGCAAACTCGGAACAAATTCTAAATTTGTTTTCATTATTATTTATAGTTAACTATTAATAGATCCCAAAAATATCACGTCATGGCACTATCATGACATGTATGTTTTTATAGATCCAAGAAATGTCATGACATGAAATTATGTATGCTAATTTTTGTATGGTGTTAATTTCTACCTAAACAATGCAGACTGTCATGGCAGCTATCTGCTTTATGGTGATTTTTGTATGGTGTTGATTTCTACCTAAATAATGCAGACTGTCGTGGCATGTGTCTGCTGTATGGTGATTTTTGTATGGTGTTGATTTCTACCTAAACAATGCAGACTGTCGTGGCATGTGTCTGCTGTATGGTGATTTTTGTATGGTGTTGATTTCTACCTAAACAATGCAGACTGTCGTGGCATGTGTCTGCTGTATGGTGATTTTTGTATGGTGTTAATTTCTACTTAATTATGCAGACTGTCGTGGCATGTGTCTGCTGTATGGTGATTTGTGTATGGTGTTAATTTCTACCTAAATAATGCAGACTGTCATGGGATGTGTCTGCTGTATGGTGATTTTTGTATGGTGTTAATTTCTACCTAAATAATGCAGACTGTCGTGGCATGTGTCTGCTGTATGGTGATTTTTGTATGGTGTTAATTTCTACCTAAATAATGCAGACTGTCGTGGCATGTGTCTGCTGTATGGTGATTTTTGTATGGTGTTAATTTCTACCTAAATAATGCAGACTGTCGTGGCATGTATCTGCTGTATGGTGATTTTTGTATGGTGTTAATTTCTACCTAAATAATGAAGACTGTCGTGGCATGTATCTGCTGTATGGTGATTTTTAACAATAATCAGGTTCATATTTTGAGCATTTAAGTTGCTTAATAAACAAGAGCTGACGGAGAACAGCGCAGCTCGACTATTCGATTTTTCAGAGAATAATAAATTATATAGCCAGTATATATCATCAGAAAACAATGTGGGGTTGGGGTTGGGGTTGGGGGGCGAGGCAGGTATAGAAACTCGGGCCAATATAAAATTAGTATTAGAATCTAATACAAATTATAGTAAAATTTGGGGCAGGGTGTGAAAATTTGGGGCAGGGTGTGAAATATATATACAGTCGAACCTCGATAGCTCGAACACCGGTGATTCGAATACCATCGGTAATTTGAACATATTTTCCGGTCCCGACATAACTCCTATATAATTCAATCCATCGATAACTCAAGCACATTTTCCGGTCCCGACACAACCCTATATAATTCAATGTAATTTAACCTTGATTATTCGAATATTATTTCTGGAATACCCAGGCTCGTTCGAGTACTTTTTACGGTTCGAAGATCCATTTACCATGCGACGTCGGTCATTATTAATCAACGTTTGTATTGTTTCAAGTTCGATCATAGTGCGAAAACAGATAAAGTTGGTTTTAAAGGTGCGAACATTTATGATTGAAAAGCGATAATAGACCGATAATATTTATGTTTAGTGAACGACATTTACTGTTAATTATGATAAATTAAACACGGTTGATTTTCTAATTAAATAATGTACCGAGACCAGTCTTACCTTGTTCTCATTATTCGGACTTTTGGAATGTATGTTAAAATCTATTATCTAAATGTATTTGTGTGATATTTCTTTAAATAAATGATAAAACAAACACATTATTGCAGTTCTTTTTGTATTGTATTTTCAGTGTAGCAATTACATGTTATATATCCGTTATGAGGTTTAAACAAACATACATGAACATAAAAACATACCGAGAGTGATACATCACGTATACAAGTAACACTATTTCGGGTGGTACACAAATACGGATATATATTTTGGTTTTTACCGTTACCTCGATGCCTCGAAGCCACCGATAGCTCGAGCATATTCCAGTGGTCCCGCTGACTTTGAGCTATCGAGGTTCGACTGTATATATATATATTTTTTGTCAGTTTTAATCATACATTGCTGTCATTTTAAAGAAATATGTGGTTGAAAGGCAACTCGGGGAGGGAGGGGATATCTGGCAATTTTTATTGTGGCCTCATTTCAGTTTTTTATAATTGATATTTCATCTGTGTATCTAATTTAATCTGAATTGTTTTATATGTAAATGATTGCATTAAAATTAAAATTTTAATATCCAAATAATGGCAGATAAATGAAAACAATTCCCCTCCCATTGTCCTCCATGTGAGGGGAGCTCATAAACCAATGGGGGGCAGGGCGGGGTGCATCATAGATATAGGTGTGGATTTGATAAAAAATTACAAAACAGACATAAATTATGTAAAAAACAACAACATTCGAGTGGAGGTGATGATGGGGTGGTGGGATGGTTGCGGTGGTGGGGGCAAAACATATTAATCAACTGATAAAACAAAACAACACAGAGATATGTAAAAAAAAAAAAAAAAATACATGCGGGTGGTGGTGATGCAACATAGCTATATGTGTAAAAATTGACCAAAACAATACAAAAATATGTAAAAAAAAAAATAGTTTCGACCGACACACTCGAAACTCGATATATGTATATTTTTACATATTATTTCTGTGTTGTTTTGGTCAATTCTTACACATATAGCTATGTTGACCCTCCGATGCCCTCCCCGTCACCACCCCCCTACCCCCACACCCCCTACATTTGAAACTCAATTATTTTAATTTTTTTTACATATTTCTGTAGTGTTTTGGTCAATTCTTACACATATAGCTAGGTTGACTCCCCCACTGCCCTTCCCCCCTCACCACCACCGCCTCCCCCACCTACACTTGAAACTCAATTATTATGTGGTTTTTGGTCAATTCTTACACAGCTATGTTGTCCCCCCTCCACACCCCCTCCTCCCGCCTCCCACCCCCACACTAGAAACTCTTTTTTTTTTACATAATTCTATGTTGTTTTGGTCAATTCTTACATGTTGCCCCAACCCCCACCCAACCGCCACGCCCTCCCCTTTTTACATATTTCTGTACTGTTTTGGTAAATTCTTACACGTATAGCTACTGTATGTTGACCCCCCCCTGCCCCGCCTCCCCCCCCACCCGCCACCCTGGTGTGGGGGGACAGTGGGGTGGGAGGGGCAACCTAGCTATATGTGTTAGAATTGACCAAAACAACATAGAAATATGTAAAAAAAATAAAAAATAAAAAAAAATAAAAAGGGAGTGGGGGAGGAGGGGTGTGAGTGGGGGAGCCCATGCCCCAATATTGGTGAAGTATGAATAAGATACATAATGCTATAAGAAATCACAAACCAATATTATAGATGTATACAACAGCTTACATGCAAACCTAAATCTGCCTTTATTGCACATTTGATGGGCCATCACAATTTGGGCTCCTTGTGAGCTCAGAACTTGCAGAAGACAAAATTACTTATGCACAGTTTACAACATACTATAAGGAAATTCCCAAATTTAGTTGAGCTAGGACAAGAAATGTAAGAGATATAGATCTGTAAACACAGCTTACGAGGGGTGTTCGAAAAGTAACAGAAAAAATGCCATAACGTTTGTTTGAGTAGGGCCATTTTTATAAAATTTCACACAAGGGTACCTTTACTCATCATGAATATGTTCTATGAACATTTTTACATTGTCATAAGGTATGCGTTTACTAGCGTCACTATGGCAACGTCAAGTAACGTTGAGCGGTGCACGTCGGATTATTCGTTAATAATATTTTGAAAATTTCACATATTTTCCCATCTTTTTACCCATGAAACATTTTTCAAAGTTTGCTACTGGAATTTTCCGGATAACTTCACGAACAATAACTGGAAGATCATGAACGTCATCGAAGTGTTGACCGCGCATTTCTGCTTTAAGGGCCGGAAACAGGTAAAAATCACATGGGGCCATATCTGGTGAGTAAGGAGGGTGCTGTATAGTGTCTATATTAAGTTCAGTCAGGGTTTCCTGGGTAATCGCAACGGTATGTGATGGTGCACTATCATGATGTAGCTCAAAATACAAAATTTTATAGAGTAGCGCTGCTCCATGTCTGAATTCGAACGATTTTAAAGTGATTGACAGTCGCAACTGCAGCATGGAAATGATGTCAAAAACATTCGCGCGCATACCTGACGTAATGTAGAAAGTTCGGGAAACGTCAACGTGCATTTTCGAGCAATTCTGGCATCAGAAAATGTATAGTTGGTCTATTTAAAATATACAAAAACTGAAGAGTTTGTGTAACGTTACGAGTTGCCCCGCTCAACGTTACTTGACGTTGCCATAGTGACGCTAGTGAGCGCACACCTTGTGATAAGGTAAACATGTTCATAGAATATATCAGTGGTGAGTTAAGGTAACCTAGTGTGAAATTTCATAAAAATTGTCCTACTCAAACAAAAGACTCATTTTAAGGGCTATCAGAGTTTTGGTTCCATGGGAGCCCAGGGGTTACAGGAACCAAAATTACTTAAGCAGCCCTTAAGATAATGCTATAGGGAAGCTCATAGCCATTTGGTTGTGCTAGGATAAGAAATGTAAGAGATATAGATCTGTAAACACAGCTTATATGCAAAATTTGATGTGAAAAAGACTCATTTTAAGGGATTTTGGGAATTCCGTGGGAGCCCGTGGGTTACAGGAACCAAAATTGATTATGCAGTCCTTAAGATAATGCTATAAGGAAGCCCATTGCCGAATCTAGTTGTAATAGGATAAGAAATATAAGAGACATAGACTTGTAAACACAACTTACACGCAAACCTTGATGTGGGATGCCGACGCCGGGGTGATTACATAAGCT
Organism: Cyrtodaria siliqua; assembly: GCA_037043455.1. Lineage (NCBI taxonomy): Eukaryota > Metazoa > Mollusca > Bivalvia > Adapedonta > Hiatellidae > Cyrtodaria > Cyrtodaria siliqua. Next base: position 74,040 of record JAWPHD010011974.1, read on the forward strand.
CTCGTATTTTTCAAATAGTCTAGCTAAAAACTTAAACTGCCAAATAATGTATAATATAATGCTTATGTAATATTTACACAATACTAGAAAATAAGTCCATGGGAAACGAATGCCCCACTTAAACGTCATTATTCACATCAAAGAAATTCAATTAAGTATGTCAAGGTCAATCTCACTGACCTTCTTTTAGTAGGAACATCATGTTGTCATACAGATGTAAGAGCATAAAGTTTAAAATCTGTGGCTTTCTGTATCTAAGTAAAATTTTCATGTAAATTAACCAAGTGCAAAAGAATGTCAAGGTCATTCATACTAATCCACTTTTGGTAGGAAAATCATTTTGTCATATAGACGTAAGAGTGCATGAAGTTTGAAGGCTGTATGACTTTTGGTATCTAAGAAATGGACTTATAAATACTTTATGCATAATTTTAATGTCAATTAACTAAGTGCAAAAGTAGGTCAAGGTCATTCATATTGACCTATGTTTGGTTTGAACATACTGCTTCCATATAGATGTAAGTGTGTATGAAGTTGTATGCTTTTGGTATCTGAATACCAGACATAATAAACAAATTTAATGTAAATTAATTTGAATTACATTGACCCACTTTTGGTAAGAACATCATGTTGTCCTATAGATGTAAGAGTGTATGGGGTTTGAAAGCTGTTTGGCTTTTGGTTTCTGAGAAATTGACCTAACAAAAAAACTTGAATGTAAAACTTTTCAGTCATACATATGGACAAGTGTAACAAGATATGCCTGCTCCACTTCTGTAATAAAAATCTAAATAAGCCTGGCAAACCATCAATATACACCGTGCATAACCCCTTACAACTGAGATAAGAACAGGGTTCCCACCCTTATTGATTGGAAGGCCAAATTCAAGGACTTTCAAGGACCTTTTTTTCCAAAATTCTAGGACTAGTATTCGAGCGTTTTTTCGGCATGGATGTACAATGTAATGCCCAAAACAGCAACAAATATTCTAGGAACGCACAACCAATAGTCATTTTTGGGATGAACAGCAAAAATCCAGAATTTAACGACTTCCAAGTACCTTATCAGATTTTCAAGCACTTTCCTGGCCTTGAATATTTTTTTTCAAATTCAAGTACTTTCAAGGATTTTAAGGACCCGTGGGAACCCTGTAGGAATGGAATGTGGATACTTCGGTGAATATACAACTTTTTAGCTTGATTTATCGAAGGAATTCAATGAAATGTCACACATATATTCACTGTGATAAAAGGAACCCTTACAGACAAGTACCATAACTGTGTTATGCAATTAAGCAATATTATTACCCTTTACATTAACTTATATTGTTACTCTTGTCATATTTTAAAATGGCCTCCATTACTAAAAAAAGGCAAAAACCTTAAGAAATCTTCTTCTCAAGAAAGGTTACACTGGTCCAATAACTCATGACTTTGAGTTATTCCCCTTGTCATAAAACATTAACTTGCAACCTAACCATGCTCACAATCAAATTCGCCATGACTTGAAAAGTATGTGACCTATATTCATGAAACGTTACACATATCTTCATCTTAACCCAAGCAATGTCATTACGCATGTCCAATAACTCTTGACTTTCATTTCAACAGAGTTATGCCCCTTTTCATAAAACTTTAATCTGCAGCCTAACCAAGCTCATAAGTGACCATAACTTGAAAAGTATTTGACCTAGTTCATGAAACTTCAGACACATCTTCATCAATGTCATTACACATGTCACATAGCTCTGACTATTATTTTGGCAGAGTTATGTCCCTTTTCATAAAATGTTTTCCTGCAACCTAACCAATCTCTTAACCTGGTAAAATATTGGCCTATGGTCATGCAACTTTATATACATGTAGTTCTTCCTTCAATTATTCAATGACATTTGACATGTCCAATATATTTTGATAGAGTTATGCCGCTTTTCATCAAAACTTTAACATGCAAGCAAACATAGCTCATAACTTGGCAACATATTGATCTATTTGTCATGAAACTGGGTACAGTTCTTCCTTATCAGTTATCCAATGCAGAGTTATGACCCTATTCATCAAAGTTTAAAAATGTATACATATATTCTGCTTTACAATTCATGAAGGCTTGCACCCTCTGTCTTCAAATTTTATAGTTAGATGGTTCTTTTTGAAATAAGCACATGGCAGGGGAAACAAGTGTTCTGTAGAACACCCTTCTAGTTAACCATATTCAACTACCATCATTTTAATTGTGTATCGGTAAATTTATTAAATGGCCCAAAATTATGCATACCACATAAACAGGATTCTGGTATAATGGCTTTTTGGTGTAAGGTTACCTTGTTTTGTTTTAACTTCAGGTTTAAAATGGCTGATTTTGAAATGTACAAAAAAAAACTTGTTTATAAAATAGAGAGTTTGGATAACAAAATGGCTTATCTTAACTTGATGTGATCACATGTGACCATGAAGCCATTTCAATACTGGTAGTTTAAATCTGGTAATCATATCACCCATGTCTGTAATAAATCCAACACATCATAAGTCTGTACATGTTATCTATGTGGGTGGGGTGGAATTGTGTCTCTGTTCTAGAACCCTTGATATATAAAATATATCTCTACCTGAGGTCTTAGAGAAATAAGAAAGAGTAAAACCACAGGAACTTGAGATTTTATCAATAGAGCAAAGAAAACGAGTAAACAATGAAAAATACCCCCCCTGTATATAAAAAAACACCAGGAATGAAACGCGTCGAATGTCAAAAATGACGACCCCACCTGAATACACTAACGAAACAAAGACTGACCACTATCGCATTTAGCTATTCAATAACTAACACATTTATGTACCTGGAACAACCGACGATTTTTAAATCGCGTCCAATTTGATGAAGTTATTCGTTATTTTATAAGGATTTTCGCCCTTTCAATTTCCATCGAGTAAGCCATTGTGTGACGTCACAATATTGCAGCGACGAGGTGAATATTAAAATACGTTAAAATAATTATTATATGTTTTAAAATTTGTTTATGTTCATCATTTGATATGAAATATTTTTCTTAAGATAATTAGGAAAAATAGTTGTCAATGATATTTTTTAGGAAAAAGATATTTGACGAAACCCAAGTAAGTGCAGAGTTATGAGAGTAACTTCCCCTACTTACTTGGGTTTCGTCAAATATCTTTTTCCTAAAAAATATCATTGACAACTATTTTTCCTAATTATCTTAAGAAAAATATTTCATATCAAATGATGAACATAAACAAATTTTAAAACATATAATAATTATTTTAACGTATTTTAATATTCACCTCGTCGCTGCAATATTGTGACGTCACACAATGGCTTACTCGATGGAAATTGAAAGGGCGAAAATCCTTATAAAATAACGAATAACTTCATCAAATTGGACGCGATTTAAAAATCGTCGGTTGTTCCAGGTACATAAATGTGTTAGTTATTGAATAGCTAAATGCGATAGTGGTCAGTCTTTGTTTCGTTAGTGTATTCAGGTGGGGTCGTCATTTTTGACATTCGACGCGTTTCATTCCTGGTGTTTTTTTATATACAGGGGGGGTATTTTTCATTGTTTACTCGTTTTCTTTGCTCTATTGATAAAATCTCAAGTTCCTGTGGTAAAACAAACTGAAATGTGTGTATGAAGTGCACCATAATCATCGGTTTATATTTTAACTCTTGCTTATTCTTCCATGAATGTTGAATTTAAATCATTCAATTATCTTCCTGTTTGCTCGCCATATTTGTCGGAAGAACATTCAATATTTTATAAACTCCTTTATAACCCATGACTAACTACTGTCCTGAAGAAATAGGATACAAGGATTTAACAAGAAACTATTATACATGTTGTCTAGTACACTACAATAAACTTGAATACTATACCTTTTTATGGACTGATTACTATTTCTTTGCCTTTAATTTATACAATGCCCAGGTTAGAGTTATTAAATCCGTACCTCTGCATTTTGATTGGTTGACAAGGTAAACAAACAAAACAATTTTGCTAAAAATTAAAAAATTAAACTTTTGAAGAGTACATATGAAAGTTAAATCATGTATTTTTGCATTGTTTATCATATTATTTTGGGATAATTAAAAAAGTGGTATCCTTTACATTGTTCATGTTTTTACTGGCAAGTATGCAGATAGGTTTACTACCATCCAGCCCAAATGGCATGTTTAAGACTTAGGTACTCAGCACATTTTTAGCTCGACTATTCGAAGAATAAGAGAGCTTATGTAATCACCCCGGGGTCGGCGTCGGCGTTGGCGTCGGCATCCCACATCAAGGTTTGCGTGTAAGCTGTGTTTACATGTCCATATCTCTTACATTTCTTATCCTAGCACAATCAAATTTGTTCATGGGCTTCCTTATAGCATTATCTAGGGGCGTCCGTGGCCGAGTGTTAACGTCTCTGACTTGAAATCACTTGCCCCTCACCGCTGTAGGTTCGATCCCTCAGGGGCCTAGGAATCTTTATGTGAGGAAGCTATCCAGCTGGCTTGCGGAACGTCGGTGGTTCTAGCTACCCAGGTGCCCGCCCATGTATGAAAATTGGCCGAAGGGGCACCTGGGGTCTTCCTCCACCAATGGAAGCTGGAAAGTCGCCATATGACCTTAGCTGTTGGTGCGACTATAAAATCCAATTCAATTCAATAGCATTATCTTAAGGGCTGCATAAGCAATTTTGGTTCCTGTAACCCATGGGCTCCCATGGAACCCAAATTATGATAGCCCATAAAAAGTGTCCCATTTCACATAAAATTGTGTGTGTAAGCTGCGTTTACAAGTCTACATGTATATCTCTTACAATTCTTACCCTAGCACAACCAGATTTGGCCATTAGCTTACTTATAGCATTATCGTAAGGGCTGCTTAAGTAATTTTGGTTCCTGTAACCCCTGGGCTCCCGTGGAACCCAAATTCTGATAGCCCTTAAAATATGTCTGTTGCACATCAAATTTTGCGTGTAAGCTGTGTTTACAGGTCTATATCTCTTACAATTCTTGTCCTAGCTGAACTAAATTTTGGAATTGGTTCCCTTATAGTACGTTGTAAAGGGTTGGATAAGTAATTTTGTCTTTTGCAAATTCTGGGCTCCCATGAAACCCAAATTGTGATGGCCCATAAAATGTGCAATAAAGGCAGATCTAGGTTTGCATGTAAGCATGTATATATCTATAATTTTGGTTTGGGATTTGTTATAGCATTATGCATCTTATTACTTCACCCATATTGGGGCATGGGCTCCCTCCTCACCACCCCCACCACCCCCCAACACCCCCATCCACATCCCACTCCCGCTCCACCCCACCTCATCCCACCCCACCC